>CAJNOQ010000019.1:0-110309 GCA_905250885.1 Didymodactylos carnosus
AATGAATCTCGTTTTGCTATGCGCGTTTATGCTTGTACATTGCTTGTTTTCTTTTCTTGTTATTGAACAGAATTTTGTTTTTGATTAGATGCCAAATTTATATGTGAAAGATTTCGGTGAAAGAATAAAATGTTTAGCAACAGATATATATATATATTAGTGCAGTATAAATACATAGTTCTAGTAGGCACAAAGTTGAACATGCAATGAACTGTTCTTTGAACTGTATCTCCTTTTTTTTTCTATAGATAAACGATCAAAAAATGTCCATCGTAACATCCATAAATGAGAACGACAAAGTTGACGTAGAACAAATAATTAAATCGTTAAAAGAGTCCACAACTGATAGTGAAAAATTTGCTGGTTTAATAATTGTGAGTGATATCAGATGTAAAATCTTATAGAAATAAAATATATTTTGTTTTTATTCATTTGAGATTCCAAAATATTTGCATGTTCAAAATTTATCACAAAAACAACTTCATTCATTATTTGAAGCCATTTCAGTTCAATTTTTAAAACGTCTGTTAAAAACAGGTGAAACTGTTCTGTTTAAATTAGTTATCCTTATATAAAGAATGATTTGCTTATTTAGACTGTTTATCTGAAAATTCTTCTCCAATAGCATATGCAAACGTATGTCTCAATGTGATGAACGCTTTTGTCTACGATGAAAATATTGTATATATTTCTGAACTATTTTCACATTTTTAAATCTTATACTTGGTTTTTGTTAAAGGTTTTAAATTCAGATTACATGTCATTAGTTGATGATCTCATCTATCGTGCTAATCGCGTACATAATAAAAAGTATGTTTCAAGTATAGTAACTACCCATTTTATACAAAAAAATTATCTACATTCCTTTTGTTTTTCAGAACAATTGATGATGATGAAAAATCATTTATTCGTGATACGTTGCAATTTTTAACAACAATAATTCAAAAATATCCAATATCGATTCAATCAATAAAACTTGTTGTTCAGCTATGTTACCAACGACAAACAGATAGTATGATTTAATAAAAATTATCTTGAGAATGCTGAAAAAGTAACCTCCTTTTTAGTTGTTTTCAGGTACAAATTTCATTAGTACAATTCTTCAATATCCAAATGATTCGGTGCAAACATTCTGTGTTGAACTATTGCAATTGTGCAATCAAGAATTAAATCATCAAAGTGTACATGAAAAATAAATATGATTTTTTTTTCTTTACTACTGACTCTCTATTTCAGAATGAAATGTTTTACCACGTTTTAAAGTTTCTTTATTCCATCATTCCACTTATCCATCATGTAAGATTGTTGCCATAAACTAAACATGTTCATAAATAACTGTAATCTCTTCTGTTTATAGGATATCTTTCAAAAGCTATCTACCACCATCAATGACTTATTACAGCGACTGGATAATCTTTTGAGATGTCGTTTAAGTATGTGTAAAATTTGTAATAAACGAACATAAATAACTAATTTATGTATTCTTCTTTAAGGGAATGAACAGCGTGCAATATTAATTGATGTTTATGCGTGCCTTGTTGAACAATATCAAACAGTTACATTTATTTATCAACATAATAAACAGACATTTCTCTTGTTAGTACGCCTATGTATTGTTGAAATACGAATGATTGTAGAAAATCCAAGTTTACCTATGGTGAGTAGTCAAAATTGTGAACTATTTTAAACGATTATGTGTTTGTAGATTTTAAATAATATACAACATCTTGCCAGTTGTTTTCTGATTATTGAACAAACGATTTTTGCTTTATCTCAATCGGATGACGATACTATCACAGATGATGAGACAACGTTAATTATTCAAAAACTAATTGAAATGTTTCACGGATGTATATTTTTAATTGATCTAATTATCGATAATGATAACGAAGACGAAAATAAACAGGTCTGATTCTTTATTATTTATTCATCTACATTCATTATTCTCCTATTTATATTTTAGTCTTATGATACTGTTTTACAAGCAACTGTTCGTTTATTAGGAATTTGGCTTAGCCAAGAACCTATGGCTCTACAAAGTGTCGTACAATCTCGTTTATCAAAGTGGCTCAATTATGGGTATGCAAAAACACAACTTCTATCTTTATTTTCATTTATTATCATTTTTTTCTACATTTAGTTTAAATTCTTCGACATGTAATGAGATTTTTAAGAAATTCTTGGTACCAATTGCTAGAGAAGATAATAGTGAGAATGAAAGTAGTTGGAACAAACCGATAACAATTTAGTACATAAAACCATGTTTTCTGTGTTATTGTATATTTCTATGTTAAAGTTTTTGATAAAAATAGAAACTTGAAAATTTGGTGGTTGAAATACGAACAAGTAAATGCATTTGAATGTAGCAGTTGTTTGAAGTAAATCTTTGTAAATATCACGTATTAAATTGTTAACTCTTACCTTCAAATGGAAAAAGTAGCTGACAACTAATTTTCCACTAATTTTCTATTTTTCCAAAAGTCGAATTGTCGATCAACAAGAAATGGAAAAACCACAATAGTTATTTTTAATCCCAAAATATCGCGAAATGTAAACTCATAACTAAAAGTCTATCTCACTTAAGTTCAAATGCTATTTAGAAATATTGATGAAACAATACTCCAGGCTAGGTAACAGACAGATAAATTAGACTTGTTTTAAGGTAAGCTACACAACCAAATCTAGAGAATAATGGTGGCCATTATTAAATGGAATTAATTTTCCGTTCTCTTTTGTTTCTTGTTTTAAACTGAATGTTTCAAAAAGACGTTTATCGGAATCTAGAGATTTATATTTTTCTCGACAAGAGGAACAAATTGCAAAAATTTGTATCGAAACCTTGCGTATTTTTTTCTAATCGAAAGTTTGTGACTTAAAGCTCTTCAAAAGTTATTCAAAATCTTGCAGTTTTGCTAATTTAGATGATTCGACGTTGCAAGAGAATAACCCACATTCTGGACGATAAAAAGTTCTCGATAAAAAATATCTCAATTTTCACCTGTGTTTCTATAAAACTTTCTTCTGAGTAATTGCGTTTCTTTTTAAAGCGACTTTCATTAGTTTACAGGCTATTGATTATCAGGTATGTTACTAAAGTTCACAAAAGACAGAAAAAAGATTAAATAAGTCTTTAACAACTAATGTTTGTATCACCAGATAAATTCTTGTCATCTGAAAAGTGTTTACTACTACATGGTAGATCGTGTCAGCGATAAGTGATTAAAAAGAATGTGTTGCTAGACTAAAAGTGTGGCTCTGTAACACTTAAAGTGTAGCGGTAAAAGTTTTCGTAATATTGTACTTTTTACCATGACGGTTGGAACAATGAGTGTCTATTGAGACATTTCTCGAAAGATTAGTTTTATCATTAGCTGGATCAGTGTTTCTAATAACAAAGCGTACATACACGTCGGAATTTAAAAATACGCTTTATATTTAAGAGAAAATAAGAAAAACTTTCTTAACTAGTTTCTATTTTTCTCCTCTAGTTTCTGGTGCCTAACTGATGCTTTCTTTTTTAGATTTGAAACATGTACGCATACGCTTCGATGGGAAAAACAGAGCTTACTCGTACACTCAGCGGATAAATTCTGTTAAAAACACTGAGCTGGATCATACAAAGATGTTTATTAAATCAAAACTGTTAATAAAAGTCTAAAAGTTCCGATACAACTTCAGTTAGTGTGACATGTCACAATTAAGTTTTGGAAAGCAGCAAACGTAATGTGCGGTTGATTTGGTTGTTTCCCGTACGGCTATTTTTGACGGCTGCGTTTGTTGTTTCCTTTTAGCACCAAACAATAGTTTGATATAAGCTTTATTCAGCCACAATACAAGCGGAAAACTATTCTATTTTCTAAACTAAAACTATCGAAAAACACTAAAGCAATTTTGTACGATAATAGTATAAATAATAGTTTCAAGGAGCCATGATCAATGTGAATTGATGTAGTCTCTCTTTAGAGCGCCTATTTGGAGCTAAAGGAAACAACAAACGCTAGCCTTAACCGTCATTTTCCGCTAGCCGTCAATTGACGGCTGTTTTTGACGGCTAACGGGAAACAACCAAACCGCCTTATACAACCCTTTTATGTGTTTCTGTATTCGTATAATTTGTCGGTTATTAAGCCAGTCAAAAATTTGATATGAGACTCTTTGCAGGAAGATTATTAACTTCTGTTAACGGAAATGATGATTCGACAATACGTACGAGTAAAAAGAGACCGCATTAGAAGAAATGAAAAATAACCACCAACAAACGCTTATTGTCCGTCCGTTGGTCATGAAGTAAATTGACAGCTAGTGAGTCATTTCAAAAAGTCTGACCGGCTCTGAGAAGAATGTGTAGATTAGGGAAAGCGAGATGGAAAAGAACGTGTAAGAAATANGTAAATTGACAGCTAGTGAGTCATTTCAAAAAGTCTGACCGGCTCTGAGAAGAATGTGTAGATTAGGGAAAGCGAGATGGAAAAGAACGTGTAAGAAATAAAATTATAGAAAATACATCTGAGACATAGATCGAACGGAGCATTTCTAATGAGGTTTTGGCGCAATAGATACGTGGGTTTCTTTTACAAGGTATACAAAGTCTGAAGAAAAGTGGATACAATCAAATAGTAGAGCATTCTCAGTGTTAGGTTCTTTCTATGAACGAGTACAGACACAGAAGAAAAGCAAAATCAACAAGAATAACTCATACAAAACTTTAATTTAAAATTGTACATAGTGCGTGCACTCTGTGTTTTTTCTGGCAAAGTGTAAAATAGTGTAAATGTACTTTTCGTGGTGTTTTTATACTTTGTTTATAAAGGTACACTTTCGAAACAAATATTTTCTAACCGTTCATGTACCGGTTGTCGCCTACTGAATACTTGTTCTTACAGCAAGAGAATTTTCAGTTCTAGAATGCATCAGCAGACGACAGGACTTGCACTGTCATATAGATACAAACCAGCTCAACTGAAAGACTGTGAAATTTGTCGATATAAGAAAATAATGTGAGTTAAGATTTCCTTCACGCATTTACGTATCCCGAACAATTATTTCCTTCTGTTTCCTCGCTGTAAGAGCAACACTATTTACTAATTATGTCTTTTCTCGTATTTACATACATGAATCGGTATCTTTCTTAAATGATTAGAGGTAATAGTTTGCTCTTGGTGTTCTGGAATAAAGCAGTAGAATAAGCATGTAAAATTGGCAGATGTCTAACTAAAAACTGTTTAATCGAATAAATTAGTAAGAAGCCACTATTATTTTTTATCTTTCGATAAAAGTAAGAATCTTGAAAAAGTAAAAAGTGAGTTCGTTTCTGAAGAAGAGTATAAGAAGTCAATCGAAATGTTTTACAATGTAGTTCTTCTTTTAACAGTTTATTTAACAAGTTCTCTCCAGTCGTAAGTAACATTTTCTTCAATCTTCTTTACACTAGACAGAGTTACAATACAACATAAATCTACAAAAATTGGGTTATACAGGAGATCAAGTAGCGTCCGCTCTTCTCGAAAAGCTTCAGAACTCTCTATGCATTTTATACCGTATTTTCAGTCAAACTACATATGAGAGATAAACTGTTCGAAATCTGTAACGTAATGTATTTCAATTTTTGCATAGACGAGCTTGTAAGCGTTAGTGGACTAAGCATAGAGATCAAAATGCTCATTACTAAACTTGTTAAAAATTCCTACTCGTGGCCGCCTTGATGAGATTTTATCGAGAACAAAAAAAACACTGTTTCGTTCGTTTTGTATTTCATTCATTCCTTACTGCATATAAAACTTGCAATTGTGCTCCACACAGGTTGTGATGTTGACAGAGTCCGTGTAAGCTGAAGTTACCAGAATCAATCCACAGCTAGCAGACCTCCACTAGTTTATTTTCGATGTGAATTTCAGTTTCAGATGGTTTAAATGAAAATGATTACGAAACTTGAAAAACAAAAACAAGTTAAAGAGTAATCAATAGGATTTGGGTTTCATTTTCGAAGAATAAGTAAAAGAAAAGTCATAAGAGTAAAACGTCTATTAAGCAAATACCTAAAACAAAAGAAGCAATGAATCTTCTAAGGAAGAGATAGGGATTTCTCCTTTCTTCCTCAGGTAAACACCTAAATGACAAGAATCAATAGGTCTCCTAAAGAAGAAATTAGCGTTGTTGGTTCTTCTTCTTCTTGTCGAGCCTATAATTCCCAATTATTTCAACAATCGATGAATTTATAGCTTTTCGGCATTTCTCTCTTTTCAAATAACAAATCTTCCTTTTTTCTTTTTCTTTCTTCGCTATTTACTGCAATTCTATTCTCAGCACTCTAATCACATTTTTAAACAAATTCGCTCCGTATAAATATATTTTTGAAAATTTTTCTAAGTTAAAAACACATTTTTCTGCCACTTATGGCGCTTACGGCGCCTAAGCTGACCTTTTGTTTGCAAAAGGAACGTGTAACCACCAATCTGCACTATACACAGAATATCGTCCCATTTCCAGAAATTTTCTACGTTGGATCACGCGGCTTACATTTTGCAAAAAAATGTGACTAAACAAAAGGAAAAAAACAAAATTCCTTGCAAAAACGCATAATGACTGTCGACATAAATATTTACTTGTGGTAACCATAGAAAGCATTTTGACAATACGTACGAGTAAAAAGAGACCGCATTAGAAGAAATGAAAAATAACCACCAACAAACGCTTATTGTCCGTCCGTTGGTCATGAAGTAAATTGACAGCTAGTGAGTCATTTCAAAAAGTCTGACCGGCTCTGAGAAGAATGTGTAGATTAGGGAAAGCGAGATGGAAAAGAACGTGTAAGAAATAAAATTATAGAAAATACATCTGAGACATGAATCTGATAACCGTTTATTTGGTGTACAGAATGTTGCATAACCATTTGCTAGGAGATACACTAAAGAGAATTACAGTGAAAGATGGGTAACAGACAAGTGGAAGAAAGAATATGATTCGTGTTTCACAGAACTTGGTGACGATAGACCTGAAAAACTGTCTCAACAGAGCAAAAAGATTTTGTTGGCTGGAAGTGAAAAAAGGCGACGATGTTCCTTGTTTGTTATGTTTTGATATCACATGAAGTGGTGGTTTTAGTCCCTCGTTAACACGAAGTCTATAAATCGAATCTCTATCTCTTTCCTCGTCTTTCCAACACTTCCTTTGCGATTTGAACGTTGCTTCGTCGTCTTTTTCTACTTCCCGCCAACACAATGTTTTTGCTCTCTTGAGACAGTTTTTCAGGTCTGTCGTCACCACCAATCATCTTTAAAACCATATATTATTCAAGGTACTAGTCTTCACACTCTTTAATGTATCTTCTACATATATATATTTCTACATACACTCTGTACACACAGCCATGTATTTAATGCTGATATTTAAGACTACAGATGAAAATCATTCGTAATCTCTTCTGCAAATGTTTCATAATTCTTCTCTTTTCTAGATTTTTCATATTAAACAACTGAAGATTCCATAGTTTTTTATTCGTTATTTGTTATATTATATCAAAACTAACAATTTAACCATGATGATTGACGATAAATTAGTATCTACAAATGCGAATACAATCGTTCGTCCTATCCTACTGCCAAATCCTTATCATAATTCAAATACATCAGCTCAAATAATGAAATCGTCGGCAGTCACACAAGCTGATATCACAAATTTTTTGCGTAAATATGATCCGGACGTCTTACGTGCAATTGATTTCATAACTCATGTGAAATTATTTACATTTAACTCTGTTGATTTACGGTGGGAAAACACAGCACAAATAGAAGGCACATTTTTTATCTATGAACGTCATCAACGTGAGCTATCCTCTTCAACAACCATCACAGCATCACCACGAACTGTTTTTGTATTTGCTATTATTAATAATGATAATAGTTTTATTCAAATTGTTACACTAGATTTGACACATCATGTTAATAAAACATTTTTATTCTACGAAGTAGCACGAAATGATAAGCGTGAAGTTTATTGTTTACATTTTCTTAATGAAAATGATTGTCAACGAGCACATACGGTTTTAGTCCGTTGTAATCAAATGATACGTCATCATCAAAATCCCCAACAAACTCACCCACAACAGGAAAAACAACATCCAATTCCTCCTCAACCGCTCGCACATCAATTTCCTGTACCCCCGCAACAACGTCCACCGTTTTACGCTATGGTTGGCAATCATAATTTTCCTTCTCCTTATCCACTGATGCCCCGCTGGCAACCACAACCACAATTTAATGGTCATATTTTACCACATTCTATGCTTCAAAGTACGGGATCAGTACAATCACCTGCACGTAATTTATATGATGGTGCTAATTGGCCAATACCACCACCTTCGTCACTTGCTGTTCAACCAAAACCAGAGGTGAGAGAACTTAACGGTGTTGAGCGATATTGAGCAATAAAAAAGTACGGATGAAATCATGCACTTACAGTTTCAAGTGACTTTTAGAACTTTATGTGTGTGCTTTCTCTGTTAGTGAGTCCGTTACTAGTTTTTCCTAAGTATTACTCGGCAAGAGTAATAATATATAATAAAGATAAATTTCTGAGTGAAATAAATCTCGTTATTTTTGTTTTCGTTTTTTTTAGCAGCATCAATATCATATTAACAATTCTGCTTTGACTGCATCTACTCCATTTCCTTACCCTCTAGCTAATCGAGCATATCCTATTGGTAATCCTCATTATAACCAACAACATCTTCAACAATCATCACCCACATCAACACTTCTATCAAATCATAAACAACATATCGTGGAACAGGAGAAAAATGCGAGACACCCGTCGACGTCATTAACGAAACCTCTCACGGCAGCAGATAGTGTACAAACTATAAACGTTCGTTCATCGCCTACTTCATTACCTTCGTCACCACTATCAAATGGTATACACCATTCGAATGGAAATAGCGATTCTGTTGAAGATGCTTCGTTACAATTGAAACGTTTATTAAATATACGTGGTCAAGTTGGTTTCAATGAAAATAACCCGATTAATGAAACAGAAATCACTGTAGCTCCATCATCAACAATGAAAGCAATAGATCATAATTTTTTAACTGTATCAACACAAAATCGTATTGATCTTTTATCGAAAACTGATTATTTTCCTGATGAAAAGGAACAAAAACAACAACAAAAGCAATTATCAACTGTTTCGTTATTACCACCTTCTGCATTTGAATCAACGCCGACTACATTATCAATTCCTCCACCTGTAACGTCAGCAGGACCCGGTACCATTGGTGCTGAACGTTCGGTAAGAAGTGGTAACCTTGTACCGTTTTCAGACCAGCAGCAGTATCGTGCACAGTCTGTTATACCGCATTCCTCAACAACGTCAACAAATGAATCCGTATTTTTTCAACGACAACGTCCAATTGCTCATACAGTAAAATGTTCGCAGTGCGGTAATCATTCATTATCATATTCTGAATCGTCAACTCAATCTTCTGCATTAAAAAAAGAAGATTTTCGTCATATATTCATTAATCTAATACAAAATGATGAACATTTTTTAAATATTATTTATCAGGCATGTCAAGCTTATTCTTTAGCATCGACATCATCATAGATAAAACACTTTTTTCTTGTTTTTCTGGAAGAGCTTTTTTTCTATTTGATGTGTTTGTGCGTGTGTGTGTGTGTGTGTGTGTGTGTGCTCCAATAAACCTAACTCTATAGGGTTACAGTCTTTTCATTTTTGATTGCATGAGTGTATTCTTTGTTGTAAATCATGGATTTTAATATTGTACTTTCTGCTTTCCGAATCGTATGATGATCATGTTTTCGTTTATTACAAAACATGTACACTCTCTTTATTTTTTGCTTCTGTTGTTGTTGTCCTCTAGTTTTTCTTTTTTTGTTCTCAATAATAAGAGGGAATTGTCGCATGTGTACTTTAGACTTTGTTGTGTTGTAGATTCTGGTGTAGTATATGTGTGTTTTATATACAAGGCTCTTTGTTCTACTTTGCAAATTTAAAAATTTTTTTTCAATTTACAGTGTACTACACATATTTGTGTAATATAGGTGTTTAGATTTATCTTCTTATTTTGTTTTCTTTGCCTTTTCACACAGATGTTTTTCGTGTCACTTTTTGCTTATTTTCAAAATTGTATGTTTACATATTTTTTTTTTACATAGAAATACCAAGTCGCGATTGAGAAAAAGAGATAGTGCTGAAAAATAAAATATATGATTATACAACAGATCTATTTTTTTTACGTCGATAGAAAAGTGTTAAACTCAGTGGTAGGAGTAGAAACACTTGAAAGAATATTGTGAAACGATAAAAATGATATTCTATCATCGTTTGATGATGCCACCAAATCAATGCTAGTTTATTCGACAGTATTACACGCTTCAAAACTACATCGCATTTTGTAGAGAAATGTTCACACTACAACAATTATTGTTCGAAAAGTTTGTAAGATTAACTATGCTGAAACTAAGAACATTGCGAAAGACAGGAAATGTTGAAGAACAGTTCAACTGTTTTTTGGATGGACCGTATTTTCAGCAATATTAACCTTGGAATTCTTTTTGAACAATAACTTTTCTAGTGCGAACATTTCTTTGCAAAATGAAATGTTTCTCAACTCTGAGCAACTCTTAATAACCGAATTATAACAGTTTGTCTGAATGCTCAAACGCAGATCCGTAACTGGTGCATATCTAATGGCGATTAGAAGTGTTAATTGATGATTTTGTCGGCGACATGGTAAATTTAAGAACTTATCGATAGGTGAGTATTTTTTTTCGAGAAACTACAATTTTTTCGTGAAAAAAATCTTTAAATCTGCGTCGACTAACATTGTTAATGGCTATGGAGTGCATATTTGTGGTGACTGCAACAATATTGTCGATCTAAATTCGTTGTTTGCTTCAGATGTCTTCCCCAGCGTTGGCAACTACGACTGATATTTCAACAGATTTTCAAGCATTTCAAGTACGTCCAGTTATTAAAGATTTTCGATTAGCAGCTGAATTATTTGCATCCAATGGCGATGTTGTTCTCATATGTGGTAAAGAAAAGCAAGAAAGACAAGGAATGTTATTAGTAGCATATGAAATTCAATCACGTGGTAGTGGAAACTTGAGTACTGATTATACATCAGCGTCAACAGCATCGGTTAGACTATTAAAAGTTGTTCGTATAAATAAAAAAGCTGTGACACAATTAGAAACGGTACCCATAATTAAATTAGCTTTGTTATTGGGTGATGGTGTTTTGTCGCTGTTGGATATTGATTCACTTGTTGAAATGGCAACCGTACCGCTTCCAAATTTGACGTTGTTTTCAAGTTGGTACGATTCAACAGTGCAATACGAAACATATTCATTAGGTAGTAGTAATAGTAACAAATCGACAAAATCTAGTACGTCGGCAGATTCATCTGAGAGTTTAACAATTACTGATAGACCAAATGTGCCTTTTGAACTCCGTCTTGTTGTTGCTACAAAGAGAAAAGCATTACTATTCTTCTCATGGTTTCCACAACAGCTACGTCTAGTTGAAAATAAAGAACCGAACAGAGGCGTCTTCGAATTATGGGAACAACCGAAAACATTAGCATTAAGTAAAGAAAAACTATGCATCGGTTTGAGAAGATCGTATGCAATATGGAATATATCGACAGGAATAATGGAAAATGAAATTCCATTAAATAGTCAAATACCTTATGAGCCTATAATAACATCATTACAAGAACGGCGTGGTTGGTGTTTACAAGTTGATTCAAATACAATATTTCTTGATACAACTTTTTGTCCTATGTATCAAGAGGGTATATCAACGTGGAAAGAAATTCCATCGTCAATTGTTCAATCATCACCCTACGTTCTTGGATTAATGTCAAATTCAATTGATGTATGTACATTTATTCCACAGTCCATAAAATTATCGACAACAGCGACAACAAGCAGCAATATTCAACGATTATCTCCATCATCACTTGTTCAAAGTATTCCATATAAAAATGTTAAAGGACGTTTGTGGATGGATACAAAAAACGAACGTATTTACGCATCAACATCAACTGATGTCGTTATCGTTGAACCTGTACCTGTGCGTATACAACTCGTAAACTATATTGGAATGTGTAAATATGATTTAGCTCTAATATTAATTAAAGCTGTTTTGGGTAATAATAATAATATTTTACAAGAGGGTGAACGTACAAGAGACGGTCATTGTCGTGGAAATATTGATCAAAAAAATTTAATTAAAGTATCATCTCTTATCACTAGTGAACAATCAAAAGTAAGTATCACGTTTTTCTTCCTAATAGGAGAAGGCATTCTACTGTTTATAATAGACCAGTCGTAACACAATTACTTTAGATTTTCTAACGAAACCGTTTTACTGAATGACATCTCTAAAATATTAGTATATATTGTGGTTTGTTCTAGAATAACAAAGAAGAACTTGACATGGAAAGTATTCGTCGCTCAAGTCGTACTGATAGTCAAACTGCATCATCTGAACAATTTTTATGGGAAGAATACTATAAAGTTGGTATTATGTATGGCTTTCAATTATTTCATCGTCAACAATTTGAACAATCATTTGAACAATTTACCGACTATTTAGCTGATCCATGTGAAGTTATTTCATTATTTCCAAGTATGATTGGTGAACGATGGATATATCAAAATCAATCATTTCGTCAATTTATTCAGCAACATAAACATTTTTCACCACCAGTCGATTTACTCGGTGTTCAATTAGATCATGCATTAAAACAATTACAAGACTATTTAACACACGTACGATCTGTCTATCAAAAAATATCAAGGTATTCGAATGAACAACAACATTGGATTGAAGTTGAATCATTAATGAGAAATCAATTGATATTAAAAAATGTTAAAGATTTATTGGTGGTTGTTGATACAGCATTGTTAAAATGTTATTTATTAGATAATAATAACACACTTGTTAATTCATTATTAAGAGTGGATAATAATTGTTTACAATCTGAAGTTGAATATGAATTAAAAAAACATCGAAAAATGGCAGAATTAATATCATTCTATGAAAAATATGATCGACATCAAGAAGCTCTCGATCTCATTATTAAAACAACTCAAAATAATGCATCAATAACAAATAAATATGAGTCAATAATAAAATATTTAAAAAAATTAGACAATGAACGCTTATTATTGATATTTGAATATATTAAACCAATATTGAAAGTAGCAATAAACGATAATAATGAACAATTAAAACAGCAAATATTAAACGTGCTTGCGGATGAGACTCAAGATACATCAAATAATAATCTTCAAACATCGCCACCAATGACAGCGCCAATTCGTTCATCAAAACTTGACTGTTTGAAAATATGTGAATTTTTAAATGAGATTAATCCTGATTTCTACATTATGTATCTTGATCATATTAAATTCAGAGATGATATTGAAAGTCATAGACGAGAAATACATAATCAATTAGTTTATGCTTATTGTAAACATATTAAACAATTGACTGAAAAATTAAAACCATTAGAAAAAACAAATGAAGAACAAAAAATTTCAGGTGAGTACAAAGTGTTGCATAAAAAAATTTTCTTCACAGAAAGTGGCTGGCGAAAAAAAGTTTTCTAAATTTTCGGCAGAAAGTTCCTTGTAGAAAACCGTCAAAGATTTTGTCGGAAAAATGTTTTTAGGGAGGGGTCAGCTCCCTCTTCCCTTATCAGGAAGTCTGTTCAAGGTACTGGTGTTCATACTCTTTAATGTATTCCTTAGCAAATGGTTATGCAACACCCTGTACAAGAGTTCTTATGATGTACAGAAATTGAGCGCCAACTGTTATAATATAGAAAGATAAACTCATGGGCGTAGACCACCTACGTTAGTCACCAGAGTATCCTAAAAAAAATAAAGCAAATGCTACGTCTTTCAAAGCAACTGTCTACGAAGAAGTGAACGATGAGCGTTTTTTTTCCTTGATACATCTTTTCTCATATCACAGAAATTACGCTGACAAACCCTTTTTATTTTATTTTAGATAATGATATAATGAACAGTACGTCTACCTCCACCCACGGTTTAGACATGTTGACGGGAAATGAGTTAAAAGTTGTTTTAGGATTAAAACGTCAATTAATCCTGTATGAAGACAAATTGAAAGACTTTCTATTAGATTCTCGATGTCGATGTGATTATGAAAAAATGGAAGCCTATTTTTTAAAAGAAAATAACGATAATAATTATTTATTTAATTTAAGTTATGGTATTGTACTCGGTAAACTATCAAAACATGAGCAAGCATTAGAAGTATTTATTCAAAATGGTTACTATACAGATGCTGAAAATTATTGTGAACAAATATATAATCAAGGACAAGTTAGTTTAGCACGAGATTTATATCGAAAATTATTAGAATGGTATTTACATAAAACAGATACAGAGCACAAGGAAACAGCATTAAAAACGATTTTACGTATTGTTGATACAGCATCGGAACGTTTGGATCCTGTACAAACATTAGAAATTTTACCTAATAATTTAGAATTAAAAAGTATTCGACGATTTTTAGAACAATCAATACAAACATGTTCAAAAACAAAACGAACAAATCAATTACAACGAAATTTATTATTTTTACAATTATTACAAGTACAAAAAACGCGTATTCAAAATGAATATTATTCATTTACAATGAATAATGATACAAAATGTGATCAATGTGATTCACCTATATCACCACAGCAAGCCGTCGTTCGATTTCCACAAAATCGTCTTGTTCATTTATTTTGTCGAGCAAAATATGAAAATAAAATGAATGAAACTAGTTATATGACAAAACGACGTTAATTAACGTTTCTGAGTAAATAGAACAATATGATTTTGTCGACTCACACTCTCTTTATTTCGACTTGTTTATCTAGTCCTTTTTTTTGCTCTATCAGAATCATAATGAAGTTCAATGATTCTTTTAAACTCATTGACTTCATTTTAGATTACTCTTTTTGTACAACTGATTAATATTTTCTTTGATTAATACAATGTAAGAATAATGATTATAGAAACCGTGAATGCATAGACTACTTTCATCTTTCAAAATTTGTAATTTTTTTAATATTGTATTAGTCATATATTTTTTTTTGTTTGATCACGCGACTGTGTTAATTTTAATACCTGTGGTTTTTTCGTACTACATAAAACGGTATTCCGATTCGTAGTGATTTTTTTGATTTTTTTGTCTGAAGACGATTATTTCTCTAGTAGAAATTAACGAAAACTGGTATTAAATTAACTTATACGCTTACATTATATAATTTCAGTTCGAGTTTATGAAAAATTTAATGAAAAAGAACAATCAACACTCGAAAGAATTGTTCTATCGTAATCATAATAATTTTGATTTCATTGCTTGGATAATAACTTCAATAACATTATCATAATATTATAGGAGTGGGTCTCTTGCGTAATGGTATAGTAGAGCTGAATAGGTTAGTTGAAAGTGAGCATTAGTGGAAGATCGAGTGATTAAATGTCACAATAAATAACACTGGTGGCATAAATAACTTTCCCTTAGCAGACAGAGACATGACGATTAAAGTTTATCTGAGTACTGTGATATCTCTTAAAACTCCTCTGGCAAGCATGCATTTTGAGAGTTATATATGATGTGGAAACGCCACGTCTCCTCTTTCGATCAGAACCGGGTTTTTTGTTTCGAAAAACGCGTTTTCCGGCTTTTTAAAGAAAGTTTTCTGGAAGCGCTTAGCAGCAGCAAAATTAGCCAAAAGATTAGTAATTTTTGGAAAAATTGAGCTCCGTTATGTCATAATGCCGAATGTTTACTTTAATTTAAGACGAACCCGTATTTTCTGAGGCTTAAGATTGAGAAAATTTTTTTATAAATGTCGAAACCCACTCGTTGAATCTTGTATCTGATATAACTTGAGAAAAACTAAAAATTCGAGCTAGAAATTTTAAGTGCGAGCTATTCTTGATAAGACTAACATTCATTGAAAATTTCATTAAGTTCGAACATGGAAATCGTTTTCTGAGTGGAGGAGGACCTTAAATGTTAACTCCGCTGTTTACAGGAACCATGTCCAATGATACATGTCTTTTACTCACCTGTCTAAAACAGATAGAAGCTCTTTCTTTTCAACTGACTCTAGTCAACGTTTATTATGCGCTGCGAACGCCTATTTACATAAAATTAAACTCGATTCTACAAAGTCTTCAACGTCAAAATTTCATTTTAAAATAAAAAATGGTATTAAAAACTGTGAATGATAGTACACGACAGCTATACAGATTCTCAATTATGAAACAGAAACGTGATCTTTCAGTATTTTTATTTTGATTAAACTAATTGAATAAATTCAAAGAGTAGTATGTTCTTCGTTGCGTTGAAATATGCAAAGATATTAGTCAATTACATTCTAAATCAATAGTTTTTGAGTGAAATAGTGTACGACAATACAAAGATTCCGTACTGAACTTATCTATTTCACCATATCATTTACATTCTCTGAGGTCATTTTTATTTGTATTAACTGAATTTTATTCAACCATACTCGACCGAAGACCGTCAGAATACTTAAGGAAAAAAGTTAATAAATTAGCTCATAATAGTCTTTAACACATTCACTGTTCACGTAATAATAACTACTTAAATTAAATGAATCATATATGATACATGAACAGTGAACGTGTTAAACATCGTTTTAAGATTTTCTATTAAAAATGTACGATAGACAAAACGATTACTAGAAAAACATTAGAAGAACATTTATAATAAACAGTTTAGAAATACAAAATGCAAAAAATTTAAAAAAAAATATTTAAATAATTAAGAAATGAATTTGTTAAAATATAAATAGATTATCGAATATTATGAACATTATTTCGAATAAAAACAGAGTGTAAAGATTGAATATAGTTTATGTAACGAAATATGCATATTTGATCATCAAAAGTTCTTCTTACTATCATTGTTTGATGTTCTATAATCATCATTTCCAGTAAGCTATATAATTAGATGTTATTAATATTACTTTTAATTTTTAGATATTTATTCATTTACCATCTGTCAGATATTCCTTCATCTATACAGAGAATATTATCATCTCGAATATATCCAACAATTGTTATTATTTTTTATAATTCATTTAATTCAGTATTATACTTATTTCGTTTTTCATATTTGAATGTAATCATCTAATTAAACATAAAAATCATGGAATTTGAAGAATTTGTCGAATCATTAGAATCATTACCCATTGATTTGAGTCGAAATTTACGTTTATTACGTGAATTAGATGATAAAAATTTACAATTAAGACAAGAATGTTTTCATATAAGTGATAAATTTAAACAAGAAATAGATAACATACAAAAACGTGAACATATTAAAATATTGAATGATATACAAATACGTCGATTACAATTAGCTGATGAAAAAGTTGTTTTAGCAGAACAAGCATCAGAATTATGCGAAAAACATATTCGACGTCTTGATGATATTCTAGATCACATTACTACACAACAATCGATAATGAAAATGTCCAATGTTCATAATAAAAAACGTTCATTATCACCATCAACCGACGATCAAAATCAAAATAATAATAAAAAACGTAAAACAAAACAAATATTAGATTCAGTATTAAATAAAAAACAATTACCCGAAACAAAAACATTTGTACGTGTACCAAAAAAATTGTTACAATCAACAACAACAAATAATATAACAACAGATCAGGAACGAATTAATATTGAAGAATATGGTATGGAAATTGATCCAAATGAACCACGTTATTGTACATGTAATCAAGTTAGTTTTGGTCGAATGATTAAATGTGATAATGAATCGTGTCCATTAGAATGGTTTCATTTTCAATGTGTCAATGTTGATGTTGCACCAAAATCAGATCAATTGTGGTTTTGTCCACAATGTAGAGAGAATATTAAACACAAATAGTTTATAAATTTCAAACATTTTTTAATTCTGTCATTTTTCTTATAAATTGTGTAACTAAACTCAACTATTTTCTTCTGCTATTATTTTTTCTTAAATACAATATGTCGCTAGTTTTGAATTAAATTATGAATGTTTATTATTATTATTTTTTTTTGTTAAATTTATTTACATTTTCGTCGTTTTGCTTTATTTTTATTGTACTGTATTAAGAAAAATTATTTTTTCGAATCGTATTAAATAAAATCTCTTTTTCCATCTCATCTTGGATTATTGTCATTCTTTTAAAATATTGGCACAGAATAGTGGTCACCAAAAAGTTTTCTCTATTTATGTAACGACGTTAAGGTTACTGAAAAAACCTAAACTACTCTCGTATAAGCTTGAATTTATTCAAAACTTTAATAGTTTTAAGTCAATCAGATCAAATAACTCTGGTGCCAAGTTCAGAGCTCTTCAGTACCTTGATTTGTAGATAAAATCTTGCTTATCAGAATGAGATGATCGCCTACTCTGCAGTTTCTTGAGAACTAGTTAAAATATCCTTATTTCGTTTTAGAACTTAGTTACAGCAGTGTATCTCAATGTTCGTGACATATATCTATATGAAAGACCCTGAAGAGTAGACGCGTATCTCATTCTGATAAGCAAGATTTTATCTACAAATCAAGATATCGGAGAGCTCTAGATGTTCTTTTTTTTCAGAAGATGTAAAAAGTGGAAAATATCGATAAAACGTAATGGAATTTTAAAATATTCAAAGGAATTTTCCTAAGTGTCCACCTCTGTTTTTAATGATATTAAGCCTGTAGTTAGAAACTATTGTTCTATGAAAAAGCCTAAAAGGATTTGTGCCCATGTGACTTCTTTCAAAAGTTATAAATTTTTTTGTTTGTTTATAGAAGGAGTCACAGTAACACTGAAGTTTTTGCATCTCGGTAAAAATAACCAGATAAGAGCTGAAATTTGTATTGCAAAAACTTCAATGTTACTGTGACTCCTTCCATAAGCAAACAAAAAAATTTATAACTTTTGAGAGAAGTCACATGGGCACAAATCCTTTTAGACTTTTTCATAGAACAATAGTCTCTAATTACAGGCTTAATATCATTGAAAATGGAGGCATTCAATTTTGCATACGCGCAAATAAAAAAAATAAAAATACGCCTTCACTATTAAAAAAACAAATTTATTCTATATTATTTCGTTGTTTATCTACAATAGTTATTCTCGCAAAAATTCGATCTCGTGCAGATTGTCATTGATATTAGTAGATATACTGAATCTTTTCTTTGTTTGCATAACCAGCAAATTAAACACTCTCACGTCATTAATTATTTAGCATTGCCGCAAACTTGTGGCTTTCTTTATTAAGACGCATGAGAAATTATCTTGAGCCATATTGTTTTCTCCTTTCGGTTACTAGGCAGGAGTCGTCAAGATTTGTTATTATTCTTTTATTGCCGATAAATCTGTTCACTCGCTTTTTCATAGATAGATGAGCTAATGACAATTTCGTGGCTGAATCGGTATCCATGTATATATCTGATACTGTTGTATTAAGTTATTCTTTTCCTTGATATTTTCAGCATTCTCTAGTATTTCATAAGCAAAATAACTGTTAACATGCTAGTTAGTGACATGCAGTGTATTTTCTACCTTCCATCACTGTTAAACTGTTTCGGACTATTCGATTCAGGCCACCTTCTGGTTCATAGAATAGTGAAGATTGTTGGGTTCTTTATTCATCCTATGCAAAAATTATTCTTTTATTTTCGTTTGCCAAAGCAAAGTTTCTAGGTTAAGTACAAATCTTTACTGTTTCAAACATATGATTCGCTACTTTATTCTCTTGCTTCAATAAATCTGTTCACTCAGTTTCATATCGACTGTACTGTTTTAGTTAGCAATCTCTAATGTTCGTCATACAACTTGTCATATTTTAAGTGATCCATGTTGTCCTGTCTGAAATCATCACTTTTGTATTTGAGATGGTGTAGATAATCATATTCTATTAGCTTTTCTCTGATTAATTCCTTTACAGTATTTGCTTAAATTTTTCAGAGAATGTTTTATGATAAGATTCAGCATCAATCAAAAATGTCTGTTTATCATCTTTTTGGAACAAGGCTCTGTTGCACCTTCAACTTACGTCAGGAAATTATCAGTTTCACTAAACAAGCTCGAGTACAAAGGGACTGAATCACCTAGTGCTTTCTCAAACTGGCGGATGCTTGAAGTAGCACACCACGCTAAAAACGATTCTATATACTTACAACACGCACATAAAAAAGGTAAGGCACTGTTGTTTTAATATGGCAGAAAAAAAGATTAAAAGAGCATCTAATCATACGCGCCGGCACCAGAGACCCGTCAATAGACTTAACTAGGTTTCAGTTCGTAGCTATTAGGGAAAACGTGTCGATAGTAAAGTCAAGAAGATAGAATATAATTTTAATCAATACAACTGCGATGGCAATATTTATTTTACAAGTTTTCTGAATAGTGGCTAAATTTTTATCAGATATTTTTCTTTGTACAATTCGGCCATGCAGCTGATTCGCTCTGCGGTTTGAGTACTCCCATTAAAGTAACCAAGCGTGCGGCTTTGCTTGGATGTTTTTTTTCCTCATCCATCAATTCGCCTTCTTTTCGGTGTTTTTGAGCATATTCTTGTGGCATCGATTTTTCTTTGTCGATGTTTATCGATTTTATTTGTCTTTTCAATCGTTCTTCATCTTCGTGTATAGTTATTAATGATAATTCGTACCAATTGTCGATATTACAAAATAATTTTTGATGAAAACGATGATAGATTTCTTTTTGAGCATTAAATATCAGAGAAGAACTTACTGTATTAGCTATAAATGCTTTTAATTTACTTTTTTCATCCGTTGATATTTCAACAAGTTTATAACAACACATTATCGGCACATCATCTAGTTGTGATGAATGTTTTTCTGCTTGATTATGTTGATGATTTGATGTTAATGATTCCCACCATGATTTTGAAAATGGATTACGTTCTATTTTTTTTGATTGACATAATAATGGATCTTCTTCTTTTTTGTAATCATCATTGACTTTACTGGCAATATTGATTATTTCAATAGTACGTTTATCAAGTTGGTCTTTAGTTAAATGAAATGGATTGTCTGTGGTACCTGAATCTTGAAGGTATACAGATTGAATTGTTATTGTAATTCTATGTTCTTCATTTTTAATTATTGTCAGCGTATACGGATAATCATACCAACTACATTCGTCTAATTCAATACCATTACCACTTGACTTTGATGATATTAGATCAAGAAATTTTGGCGTTTGATTTGTTAAATTATATTTTTTATGTGTATGAATACCTTTTAATGGACGATGTACACTGGCAGATATTTCGTACTCCTTTTTCGGTTCATCAATAAATGTTACACAATTCTGACACGATATCCAAGTTTCCCTCAAAATTTGTAATTCTGTCCATTGCTGACCGATTTTATATTCGTCAACAGTCAATGGTAATGGTATACGAAATTCTTTGTATCTCATTTTTTGTTCTACTGAAAACAATCTAAATGATTAACTTAACAATTGAAGACGATCATTCGGTTCTGAGTTTGCTCTGTGTAAGATGTAAACAAAACAAATAGATAGATAAGTATTTTTGACAAAATACTAAGTCGAGTGAGAATGATAGATAGAGAGAGAGAGAAGTAATTCAATGATATATTTGCCCTAGCAACAATAGAAATTTCTTTCTATGCGCCGTTTCCAGTGAAGCAGATCCGACATTTTTAGACTGCAGGCTGCGCATCCCATAAACAAAACGTATAATAAACTTTTATGTTGTACTCCTTTATGAGCAACGCAAAGCAGCGATCAAGTGGTTATTATATATATATTAGGCTGGGAGTAGTCTAAGGTGTCAGATTCCAAAATAAGGAAAGTTGCTGATCAACCATGAACCGCTAAATAAGTCATTTGTTTCCTAGATTTACTCATAACAAATTCCGTATTGGTACAGCCGATACTGAATTTTAGGATGGCTCTTAGGATTCTACTTGCGTCAAGATCGAAATCCCTACATGAAATTGTAATTCTACTGATAGAAGGAGGATATATTACCGATTAAAAGAAAGTGAGACTTTTAGTGTATAGTGATATATAGTTAGTTATACACAGATGTTTTGTTCGTTAGATATTAGACGAGAGATTTCATTATTTCTATTAGATGTATTTTCGTTATTACATAAAACAGCAATCAAGCAATGATTTGAAAGATTATCGTTGTATTAAAATCCAGTACAAGTACTATAGGTGTATTAAAACCCATCACGTGAATTATTATAATTAATAACACTACCAGGTTCCTTTTCACATGTTCAATTTACATTCCTCAAGTCTGATATAAGAACAGATATAATAACTTGAGTATTTATGTTTATTCAACTCTTGATTTTGCCAGTAGTATTTTTACATTTTACTTACTGTCTTGAGAAAAACGCGTTTATCACCATTTTCCACCATTTTCAGGGCTACCAAAGAACGACAGCGTTCTTAAGAACACATTCGATAGTAGCCGTATTTTGGGCACAAGAACGCATCTGAAAAAATACATTAGAACTCGTAAGAACGCGTTCTCAAGATTAAATTGACACTCGACCGCCTTATTCCCTTAAAATATATAATGCTAAATTTTTGTCCTTCTAACCGAAGTTTATATCATTAGAGCGACGATTATCTCTATCTCTTTAAAAAGATCTGTAACGTTAATCACCTTAAAAGAATAGAGAAAATCTGTTTCTGGAAGAAATTGAAGAGACGGTTAGCTGCAAAACACCAATCGTACTTTGTTAAAAGACTGAACAACAGGTTTGTGAGAAAATATTCAAAAGTGAAGGTCATTGACAATATTCTCGGAACATGATCAAAGATCCTGTTGTAATTTTAAGATCTCAAAGGTAGAAATTCTTTATTGCAAACTAAAAAACTCAACTTTTTATAAAAAAATTTAATGAAAACAAATATGAGTGAAGATATGTATATAATTATAAGCAAAATCTTTTCAGAAAAAAGGAAGAGTAGAAAGAGAAAAAGATTCAGATCATTAAAGGCAAGATTGCGGTCAAAAATTCACCAGAATAAAAGGAACATTCGGAAGGCACATTCGTTCGTTTCTCACAAGTTACAAGCAAAGGAAAAACCTGAGTTTGCATTCTGGCACAGGCGCAATTCATTAAAATATAAGTTAAGTAATTATTGTAAGAAAAATATTACAAAAAAAGGCACTTGCTCATATGCACAAAAGAGTGTAAGTTTTTAAATCTGACTCTAATAACAAAATAATACAAGATAAGATTTTAACAGCAAAGGCACTTATGAACGAGAGTCACCAATTTCAAAATAAATTGTTTTTTTTTGCTACACACCACATTTGTTCCTATATCAAATTTTAATATCGGGGAGCGTCATTTTTTCTAACCGTTTTGACGTATTATCCATAAATGGCATTTTAAAATCGTGCAAATTCACTTCCCATCCATATCGCTCGCGCAAAACGCCCTTTTCTCGACTCGTATCTTGAGTGGATGACTGTTCTGGCCATTTCGCTTTTGGATGAAATGGAATTGATTCAGCAGCTTCAAACGATTTTGCTAGTTCAGCTGCTGCCTGCAAGAGAGAAACACGTTGTGCTTGTGTTCGTTGTAGTGGTTGTAGTGGTTGTATTGCCGGTAATGTAGTAACAGAATGCTAAAAACACAATAGTATGAAAATATATTACTGTTGTGTGTTGTTATTTCTAGCTCATACAATTTCTGTTTTTGCTTTGTCCGCTGTTTCCGGTTGGTTTTTAGAATCTGAATTACTTTTCGATTTTGGCACACTGTTTACTCTTTCATGAAGTAAATGATAAATTCTTGGATCAGCAAATTCAGCGGCTACTGTCAATGGTTCCAAACCTAGAAGAATTTTATTCTATCATGCAATGTATCCATAATAAGAAAGAAATTATTAGAAACGCACCAGAAATATTTTCGTGATTAACTTTCGCCCCTTTATTTATTAAAAATTCAACGACGGGAAATGACGAACTTTCGACTGCACGCATTAATGGAGTCGCTTTTGTCACTGATTCAGCATTTATCTGTGCACCGGCTTCGACAATTACTTTAACAACATCGATTTGTCCAGAATGAGCAGCATGATGTAACGCTAAAATATTCCATATATCGTATTACACATGTTTTGGTTTTAAACAAAACATACACTACGGTTACATGACATTCTGAATCGCGATTAAATACTATATTAATGCTTAGTCCTAATTAATATGATGTTAAATACTTGAAAAAGAAATGACTTTTTAATTTTGTACTGAACAATTTAAAGTTAGTAAAAGTAATGTAACATTGAAAAATTATTGTTGTCTTATTTTTTCATACAATTTATTTCGACGTTAAATTCCATTATGTAGAATGAGTACCAGGTGTCATCGTGGACGCCCGAAAACCTTTCAACTAGTGCTTTCAAATTTTTTATGTGATTTCCGATGATTGGCTATGAACTGCTTTCTTATTTCAACAGACATCCTATTTTCCCACGATTATAAGATAATTGATGAGTAAGCCTAGATGAACCGTCTACGATAGACATACTTCACTCGTGCATCAATCGCAGAAATCACTACACTCATTGCTTATAAACTTATGTAGAAAATGAGTGACATTCAGTTCTTCGACGCATTTATCGGTTTCTGCTAGTCATGAACAGTGTATAGCCATTCATACGATAATTATCGTTAATTATGATTAAAAATAATAGCGTTGGCTTAGTACATTACCTGTCCATTTAAAATTATCCGCCATATTAACATCGGCTCTAAAAATTGAGATTGATATATAGACTTCTTTTAATTTTATTTTCATAATATATACCCGCACGTTAACAAAAACCGAACAGTATTCAAATCTCCATGTGAACAAGCTAAATGAAATCAAGTGGTATAGCAATTTTTAACAGATAGTCGACATCTTTTCTTACCAACCATTAACGGTGTTTTCATGAATTTATCAGTGATATCAACAGGTATTCCATGTCTATAAGCGTCGAGTAACGTTTGTAAATCACCTCTATACGCTGCATCACAAAGATTAGTAAATGCCAGATCTGGTTTATTCAAATACCATGGTGCTTTAGAAGAAAAGATTAGAAAAAATGATATGTCTCTGAGAACAAAGATATAATTACAATCATCTTCGAGAGCATGTTTCGGTGGATTAGCTCGTGAAAATCTTGTATTATCTGTATGATGAATGTGTTGTGGTTGATATATTAGAGGAGGATTACCACCGGTTGTTCTGGGTCCTTCATCTTGAATGGCGACTATGTAAAAGAAAAAGCTCAGTTTGAACAACTCGTTTTATATTTTAGAACGATCACGAACACTTACTTGGTAGTACACCTTTTTGTGTTTTGCCTTTTTTTGGTTTTTTCTTCTTTTTCTTTTTGCTCTCGAACGATGACATTAAATAAGGTTTCGTCATATACTTTTTTCCGGTTAGAAATGCTTTATAATCTAATTCATTTTTCTCTTTTTCATGTTTTTCTACAATTTCTTTAATATCCTCCGTTTTAAAAAACGTTAATAAACCTTCATCTTCAAGAAACTTTTTAAAATTATCAGCCGAAATCGTTCCAGTTTTAGCTTCATCCATTTCGTCAAAAAATTTTTCAATACGTTCACGATGTTCATAGATGTAATCGTATAATAGTAACTTCCAGTCACGATACTCGTTCATTTCTACGAGATTGATTAAGTGCTTTTGTAAGATTGATTGAATACTAAGCGATATTTCAAATCAAACAAGATACTGTACCTGGACGCAAATTTGCACTCATAGCATTGTAGAATTTCTCGGCTTTACGCATATTCTTTTTTGCATCTTTTGCCTTGTTTTGATCAGCGATTTTCTTCGGTATGAGTCCTTCCAAATTTTTTACTTTTGGATTACAACCTGTAATATAGCAAATAGTTGATATTTCTGTCGTCAATCAAATAGACTCAAATTCGTACCTCTTTGACCAAGAAAACGTATAGCATTTCCCGCGTTTGAACCTGCTGCATAATGTATTGGATTATTACCTAAACTATCATAAACGTCAAATTTGGCACCATAGCCAGATAATACTTGAATCACCTAAAATAAAAGAAACATCTCAGCTAATATGAGAAGGTAAAAATTAAACTGATAAGGTAAAATTTCAAAAATCTATTTACGTTTGAGATCTGTATTAGATAGATTAGCGTAAAAAAGTGCTTTTAATGATTTTTGAATAATTTAATAAATTTTTAAAATGGAGAGAAATAAGTTCAGGAAGACAACAAAATTTTTTTAAATATATAATTGTATGTTTCAATTCTTCTACTTTTTGAAATACTATATTCTACTTACGGAAAGGAAACTATATGACATTTTCGAAGAATAATTTCGAAAAAAATATTCATTTCATCAGCAAACATGGACATGGACAACGAGACCGATTAGTCCATGTACATCAGCACACACGGACAGAAAAAGTTATCCCATGCAGACCTCTAATTTACATCCATTATTGCCTACTTTACCTCAACGTGACCTCCTTTTGCTGCCTCATGAACAGGTGATGAAAGTTTATTGTCTAATGCATTGACATCAGCTTTATTCCGAAGTAATGCTCGTACAACATTTGCATTTCCAGATAGACATGCGTTATGAAGAGCTGTTCGTTTTGTTTTCTAATAATGAGCAAAAATATGTGTCAGTAATAATATTATTTGAAGTTTGAATGATCTTCTATTATTTCACCTCTAACCTCATCGACGAGTTTAGTATCTGCTCCATGCTGAATTAAACTTAAACAAAATTCTTCTTTTTCCACCGATTCTGAACATACATAAACCAAATTGGGTAAACCTTCATGTGTTCGATTATTCACGTCCCCGCCCATTTCTAATACAAGCTTTAAGCATAATTTATGACGGTTTGTTGGCTCAGTAAAACAATAATAAAGAGCATCTTTAATGAAATATAATCAAATATGTATATTTAGCTATAGATTTCATATTAATTTTTTAGTTTCAAACCTTTTCCTTCTAAATCTTGAAGTTTTGGATCTGCTTTAGCATCTTTGAGCAATCGTAATGCACTAACATGGCCATATTCCACAGCATGCATCATTGCAGTACGACCGTTGAAATCAATCACATCGGGATGTGCACCTAACTGTATCAAATATTGTATCATTTTCTCATTATTTTCTGTGATAGCAGCAATCAATGCTGTCAGACCACATTGAGGATCATTATAATTAACTAAATAATCGACACCTTTTTCACATAATTTTTTTACTTGCTCATAATCTTCTATTCTGACAGCATAAATGAGTTTTTGTACTTGTAATTGTTCAACTCGATCTCCTATAAGTTCAAAATTATTTTCATATCACCCAATCGAAAAATTCTAAAAGCTCCTTCAGTCAAAACCGATTGCAGATTCGTCTCCTCCATAGTCAATTATATTGTACGTGATAACGTTTAGATTGGGATACTTGAGGAAAGTTTTTCGACATCGTTTTTGACTCTAGTCCCATGCAGTGACTTTTTCGAAAATTTTTGAGCAAAACCATGCGCAAGTTTTTTCCTGAAGTACGTCTATCCAAAAGTTATCCCGTACAAGATAAGATAATCGACTATGAAGAAGACGAATCTCCAATCAATTTTGACCGAAGAAGCTTTTAAAATTTTTCAATTTGGTGTTATGTTTACAATTCGTTAAAAAAAAGACGTTCAAAATAAGCTTACTTGCAATAGGCATTTTGTTGTTTTCAACGGTTGCAGACCATAAATTTAATAAAACTAAATAAGAAGAAAAAATGTTAAGTTTATAGTCTATAATAGCTATTTTAAACTGTTGTTCATATCTTACACTTTAGATGAATATGTACATCTGAAAGTATAGATTAACACAAATAGTTATAAGAGTTAGACTAACAACATTATCTTTTTCGAACTACACCGTAACCTTGAAAATTATTTATCGAAAATCGAAAAAAAAAAAACACCGACTTTTTTAAGATTCTTGAAAATCGACACTGATTTTCTATAAATACTTACCAAGAATCTAGAAAATCAAGGAGAATTTTCTAGATTCTTGGGAATTCGATTTTCTATAAAATAGAAAATCCTCGCCGATTTCATATATGGACTTTCTGAAAATCAACGGCGATTTTCTATAAATAATTTTCAAAATTATAGTGCACGAGAGCATGCTGGCACTTAATCTAAAAAGGAGCAATCTAAAAATAAAAATAAAATTAATCTGGAAAAACAAGCGTCAGTTTTCGTCGAACTTTGCACTTTTAATATACTTCTGCAGACGCAAAACAAAACGGTAAATATGTTGAGTATTGTCCCCATGGAGAAATCTTGAAAATTATTTATAGAAAATCAATCGATTTTCTATAAATCTGAAATCCTCCTTGATTTTCAAGGTTCTAGAAAATCAACTTTTTCTATAAAGTTGGAAAATCGATGAGGATTTTCTATAAATTTGAAAATCCTGAGGGATTTTATAGTGTATTTCCTATAAAATTGAAAATAATTCAAGATTACAGTGTACGCTTTATCTGATAATTCTAGAGACTTCGAAAAAGAAACACTTGTCTTTTTCTATGTGACAGAATTTTTTTAGTTTTTGGGATAGTCTCCCCTCTGCTAGTAACTGGAAAAAAAACATATATTCTCTCTGTTGTAAGAAAATGCTTTATTCTTCTTGTCATTCAATTCCCGTAATTGTTTTATAATCTTTATTTTAGTAAGCAGATAACAGTACCAAACGCAATGCCATTGATTAGATAGTAACTATAGATACGCAGTGTTTCTTTAACTATTTAGTTAATCAAGAGATGGATCCACTTGACCATACAGTTGTAGTATTGTTTACACAACAGAGCCACTGCGAAGTAAGGTAAATGTGAATCCTGTCTTTTAGTGTTCGGCTCATTATCTTTCTGAATCGTGAATAAGAAACCAAGAAACACTAGGCAAGGAAAGGCTGTTGGATTTTTACTTTATTGCTATTGCAAGGTAGACATTTTAAGGAAAAACACTTGAAAGATGTCGCATCTTCCAGTCAACCCAAAATTGGTGCGTAAGATTAATGACACGAATACTTATGACTACCCAAGAACTCATAGTTTATGAGCAATAATTGGGTATTTATGTAAGTGCTAAAACACTTATACTGAAATGTGAAGTACTCGTGTCATTTTTGTTCTTAAGCACTTATATTGAGGAGTACAAATGTTTTGCTATTTTCACTATGAATAGTCGGTAGAGTTGTGGACTTCGTTGAGTGATAAACTATAGATTTTCATAAATGTATAGTTTCATGTATAGGATCGAATAAGTTTTGAATTAAGGTCTTCAGATGTTCGGTTTAAGTCAGAAAGTGGGTTTTAATGTTGGATAAAATAAAATGTAAGTAATCTTACCCACAGGATCTTTTTTTCCCTATTTATAGCGTTATAACGCTATAAAACAGGGTTTTTCTTAGATTATGGTGTTACAACGCTATAGATTTATCTCATTACAACGCGATAGACGTATCCCGTCGTCTTATAACGCGTTGTAAAGTTATTTTTCAGGAATTTATGGTTCCTGAAAAATAACTTGTTGTAATTAAAGTTGTTAGTTAATAAAGTTGTAATTGGATAAAAATTTCCATTGCATCACCCACAGCACACCTATTATCACTATCACATGTAGCGTCACAACGCCTAAACAGTTAACGCATTGCAGTGCCATAAATTTATAACGTAATAATGTGTTAGATGTTATAGCAGTATAATACATTAACCTGTAACACGTTGCAACACGTTACAGATTAATGCGTTATAATGCAATAGGAATTTAGTAACGCCTTGTAACTGTATACAAAATATTAACGAATTAGTCTAGATTATAGCGTTGTAACGTTATAAAATATGAGGAGGTCGTTGATAAAAATGCATTATAACACTATAATTTCAATTTTTTGGCAGCTTTTTCCACGTAACGCGTTATGCTAATGCGCTACAATGCATTAAAAACATGTTTTTTCTAAATTTATCGCGTTGTAACGCAATAGAAAACCTAACACATTACAAGACATTACGATATGTCTAACGCATTATAATGTAATAAATAGAAAAAAAAGATCCTGTACGTACTCAGTTCAAATCCTATCAAAAAAACTGCTGATGATAAAATAGCTGTCGATCATAGTCGGGGCTGAGTACTTTCAAATGCAAATTAACAACAGACATTTTTGCGGTGACTGTCTTCTGTCCTCTACATGGACAGCAGACAAATAGTAACATATCTCTTACAGATAACTCTTTAAAGGCCTATATCACAGCTGATTTAACTTGAAAAACATTTCTCAAGTCAAACCCCAAAATATTTTGGACCAAGTCAAGCCAAGTTACTTGTACTTGAGGTATTTTTGAGTTGACTTCCCAGCTCTGGTGTAGAGCTATGATCGTCCAAATGTTAACAGATCTAAATGAATATTCTGTTAGATATATCATTCTGCAATGTTTATTTACTTGCAGAATTATAGGGGTAATTGTTGCAGCAGAATAACAGCAGCTAGTTGAAAGTTGCGATCAAGGACGAATGATAAGAAAAATTGATAGAAATAGCACAGTTTGTTAAATCACCAAAATCAAGGATTTTCATCTTTTCTTTATTAAAAACTATATTTTGAAAAAGTAATCACTTATATTTTGGTAAAAGCCCTAGACGTTATTTCAAAATTGTTTTATATATTTAAATAGGGATATATATCCCTCACTTATACTCATATTTTCAGCTCAAAAAAATAGTTAAAAATATATTCACTTTCAATCAGAAATAGCTGAAAAACAACGTTTTTGCTACATGTATGGCCGAAAAGTAAAATTTAGAAGTAGAGGCGGATACGACTTAATATTCGTGATCCGATTGTATATATGTCAACTAATTTTGGCCCGACGTATTGTCAAAATTTAAAAATATTTTCGAAAGGTCAGAATTTTGTGGATATACGAAGTTTCATGCTCTATCGAACGAACTTTTGAACGAAATTAATATTTTATTATTACAAAATAAATTTTAATTTTGTCAAAATTTCAGTCTAATGCGCATGTCTTTCCGAGAACAGTTTCCGCTTTGTGAAGCGGTGAGATTCGGATAGAATTCAAAATTCGGAGTATATACAAAAATTTTGAGTATATGTTTTGAGAACCGATCTCAGGATATTCGAAAGATTGAATAAATTTTTTATGCAAGCACATGACATCATAGAGTCATACTGCACATGGAAAATAGAAAAGAAAATTATGTTTTCTTTCCGTTTTCTATGTAGTTCAGAGTCGAATAAAATAAAAAAATTAATTTAATATGACTTTTTATTCAAAATGAACTTCATATTCGTAATTCAGATGAAAAGCTGAATCAAATTGTATAAAATTCCATCAGATTTTTCACTTTTTTCTCAGATCTTTGAACAGCGAAAAATATACGTGTGCGACATCATTTTCGTTCTTTCCCTTTTGTAGGGTATTTACCAATGGAAAAGTGCTTCAGTTCGATATATTCTGGATCCTTATCTTCGGCTGAAAGAAGACAAGCAGAGTTTTTTCAGAGTTTCTGAGTTTTTTCCTGTCGGCCACCGTCTTCAAAATTCTCAAAATGTCCCAGTGTTTCTTAATGTGAGGTTGGAGGCCACTTGTGAAACATGACGATGTGTGATCATCAGCTGAAGTTATCTTCTTAACGGCCATCAATTGGTGATTATCTGCTTACGGGTACCTCATTGAGAAACAGTAGAATCTTTAGAACAAAAGTCTATTTTAGGAGGAAAAGCTTCTCACAAAATTCGATTGAACAAAAGTCATTTACAATTAGCGGAGAAAAAGGATCATTTATCGTTATTTATCATTTCCCTCTTTTATTTGTTTTGAACGAGTTTTCAGCAAGGGACGAAAAGCAGCATCTAGTGCTGAATAGGGTGCTGAAAAATGCCGTAAGGTACTGCCTTGCAAAACATACGGTATAGGATCGAATCACACGTTGCACGGATCCTTTTGTATACGAATAAACTTGGAGAAGGAAGTTTGGCTGCATTTACATCATACTGCTAAGAAGACAACAATATTTGTAAATCGAATATAGACCTGCTATGAATAGCAGTTCTATATTCGATTTACAAATACTTATTTCCAACTGCTCTACCAACAAAAGACAACAATACTTTATTTTTGATTCAAATGGAAGCAAAATAATAAAAAGATGTTCGTGGTCGGATTCGATCCTTTTACCCATCCGCCATCTTGAAGTTTATGAAGCGAGAACGTTACTGATAAACTAAATCGATAGTTTTGGGTGCCGCAAAGGTGCTGAGGTACTATACTAAAAAAAGCGCTTTCTCCCCCCCCCCTTGATTTTCAGCCATTATTTGTAGAAAACTAGTCTTTGATAGCAATTGTAGAATTTCATCTATAGATTGTGCGTACCCAAATATGCTATTTTTCTTTAGAGGCATTTTAGATAACTAGCAGAAAAAGCATATTCTTTTAGCTAGTCGTACGAAAGCGTACTGAGAGTGGAGAGAAAAGGTTTAAACAATTGCGTAACAAGATCATTATTTCGTTGTTACGAAAAGAAAAAAACTAGAATTGATCATAAAAAAATCCAAGGACACAATTTTGGTCCGATACAAAAAAAAATTCTATAAAGATACATCAGAAAAGATACCAGCTACACTTTCGTACGGAAACACAATCGCCGGTAACGGTAAATCGAAAGCCGAAGCATTTAGTAAACATTTTGCGAACTCATTTTCTACGATGAAAGGATCATCACTTGTATCAAACCGAACCCTTATTGAAATGAGAGCATTTGAAATTACTATGCCGGAAGTTTTTTCAACTATTACTTCAACTAAAGAATAAAAAGTTGATCAGTACAAATAACGTCACTATTGAACTTTAGAAAAAGGCGCTGAAGTTCTTGCTCCACAGCACCAACAAATATTTGATCGATCGATTAAAATGGGCAAATTGCCAAATCTGCGAAAGAACGCAATTATAAAACCGATCTTTAAAAACGGGGACCGAGCGACGGTAGAAAATTATAGGCCCGTCTCTTTTCTTTCCAATACCAGTAAGGTGTTGGAAGGAATTGTTCTCGACAAGTTGATCACGCATCTTGACGAAAACAATTTTTTTAACAAAGCTCAGTTCGATTTCAGAATAAAGTAATCTACAATTGATGCATTGACCTATCTAACGCATGATATCTCCATGCTAATGGATAATAAAACAGAATGCGTTGGCATTTCGTTTGATTTTGCCAAAGCTTCTGACCGTGCTCCATCAACTGCTTTTAAATAAACGAAATGCTGCTGGGGTCTACATATATATCATTTAAACTTCTTTTTTATTCATTAGGTTTGCTTCTTTGTAAGGCGGATGTCGTAAGAGACCTTTCTGCTGGTTCTTCTTGTCATAACCTTGCGATTTTTCATCTGTTTGACAATATATAATGAAATGAAAAGCACCATCTCTATACTCTGAGAACTTTTAAAATAATCAGAAACGTATTACTAGTTTAAGATATTATAACAAGGGTATCAATATTTTTTATCACCAAATTAATTAGTAGATAAACAACAAAAAATGATATAAAGAAAATATATACACAACAATAATATAAAAGGAATATAAAGAGCAATATATATACAATAAGAAATATGTTTCATTTGATCTCCTTAGATCATAATGGTTTTTATCAACTCTTTTTATAATTATAGATAAATATTTTTCCTTCATAATAAACTTTATTTATTTCTAAACGTTTCGGTTATCGTAATCAGTGGATACAACCAATTAATTAAATTAAGCTAAAATACAGAAATTGAACAAAATTTCCTTTTTTTAATAATACATAGAGACTTCTGACATATACAGTAGATGACAAAAACTGTATCATGACGGCAACTTCAACCGTTGATAATAAAATTTCAAAAAACTTCAATCGTTGACTTTTCAGAGTTTTTCCCCATCGTTTTTGATGAATCCTACCTCATTTTAGTTTAAACACTAGTTGTTTTTGCGGTTCAGTCGAAAGAAATTTCTTCTTAACATAAAAATCTTCTACATGTTTGGTTCCCTTTCTTATGCTTTTTCTTTTAAATTTTGTAACTTGTACAAGCAAGAATTCTCTAGGTTATGAAAGAAAAGAAGAAAAAGATAATATAAAAAGTTAAAGATGCTCTGTCATGATACAGTTTTTGTCATCTACTGTATATATGTCAGAAGTCTCTATGTATTATTAAAAAAAGGAAATTTTGTTCAATTTCTGTATTTTAGCTTAATTTAATTAATTGGTTGTATCCACTGATTACGATAACCGAAACGTTTGGAAATAAATAAAGTTTATTACAAAGGAAAAATATTTATCTATAATTATAAAAAGAGTTGATAAAAACCATCCTCTTTATATTCTTTTTATATTATTGTTGTGTATATATTTTCTTTATATTCTTTTTGTTGTCTATCTACCAATTAATTTGGTGATCATTTCGTAATGAATAAATTCGGTGATCAAAAGTCACTTTTTCGGTGATCAAAACACATTTTTCCCTTATGTTTTCAGTGCATTTTATCATGTCAACATTTGAAGAACTGACAAAAGTACTTTTGAATCGTACGCCATTACCTGCTCTTGTAGCACCGCATCCATCTAATCGTTCCCAGCGCGTGATTAGTACACCGTGGAATCCAAAAATCACCGAACAACTTCAACAACTTCAAAACTCATCTTCTCCACCACCTCTTGTCGCTTTAGCAGCTTTACATTTGCTTAATGACGATATTGGTTCTTGTCATGATATCGTTGAGAAACGTGAAGGTGAAGGTATATGTGATTATCTACACGCTATTCTACATCGTCGTGAAGGTGATTATTGGAATTCAAAATATTGGTGCCGTCGTGTAAAAGGAAAGGAATTTGAATCGATCTATGGTGAAGACAAATATCGACGATTTGGTAATAGCACAGCTAGTGGCCTTGAAGAAGCGCGTAAACGAGCACAAGCCTATGTCGATCGTTGTGAAGCGGTAACTAAGAGTGGAATTAAGGATGAAGAAGAAGAGTTGAAAAGCTTACAATATGATGAGATGAAGAAAGTGTTTGAGTTTGCGCGTGGAAATTTTTCGGCGTAAAAGTCTTTTTTATAATTTTGATCTTTATAATTTTAATAAAACATGATTTGTTTGTTTAACTTTTTGAGTTTTGTTAAAGCAGTCATCTCTATGGTCAAGTGCTGTTTGCTTGAACCTGATGAACTCGTTGATTTTATCGTTAGCGACGAATGGTGTCGATGATAAATTCTCAATGAATTTACCCATCATCTACGAGGTTATTGTTGTTGTTGTAAACAGGAGCCAAAACAACATATTTTTTTTATTGTTCTTCATCATTTTGAATTACTTTTGCAATATGATACAATGTCGTCATCAGCCATGACATTATTATTATATATTCTATATTAAATTGAAAGACTTAATATTATTAATGTACACTGATTATGATTAGTTTAAATCGATTCATGATTTAACAACAGAACACGCGGTTGAATGCGGACCTTAACTTATAATGAGCAATTGCAATTTTTACCCAGCTTATATATGCATAGAGTTAGGTGGTATCTTGTAACAATTCACAACAACATCTATTTATCTGTCATCTGGTAAACGTCAATTTGTGGAAGGAACGAATTATGATATATGGAGAGGCTCAGATTATGTACCACTGACTATCGGAGATATCGATTGCGTGGTGTTTATGGCAGTCTAATTAAGGAAAATTCAAATTCGAACTTGATATAAGTTACCAGATACACGGCTGAGGTAAATTCAAGCGGTTAGCACACGGAGAAAGACTACTCTGTTGTCATTTTAGATTAATATCAATTATTAAAATAAAAGATCAGTGTTACGCTCACATCAGAATTAAAATTACTTCACGATACAACAAAATGATTTTAATTGTTGATTAGTTATGTATTGTCCGATTATTGGTAAAAATGTTTCTTGATGTGTCAAACATGTCAGCAATGTATCAGATCGTTTTACAGAAATCATGAGCAAATCAGTTGGCAATAAGACGGATGGTATTAATAGAAAATTAACCGAAATATTTTTTATTTAATATCATATGATTGCATAAAATGCATTGCATCATTCATTCAATTTCAAATCGATTATTTACTCTTCTAGTTAAGTAACCATTTGAAAAAGAATTTAGATTAATAACAACATTTATTTTTTCAAATATAAAACTTACTTTTGATACACACTGTCTTTTGAATAAAAGTGATACCTGATGAAATCGTGACGTTTATGTCATATTAACAGAAGAAGTGCCAGTTTAGCTCGAATAAATGTGGGAATTGTACGATTTTCAACGCTTATGAAAAGGCTAAACGAGAATAGTCACAAAATATCGTTAAAAAAAAACGACCAAAACACGCGTCTCAGGGACAATTTTTTTGTGGCTATGTATGTATACAGAACCTAATACATATCAAATTTTTACCAACGGTCTAACAAAGGGTACAATGACAGGTTTCTTGTTGGAAATGGGGTTCATATTCGTTATAAATTAATGTCACATTGTTGATAATGAAAAATAGTTGGTAGAAAGTTAAAAGTTTATATACTTATAAATGAATCACACTTTTCATCTTCAAGTTTCAAATAGTATAAAGTGCTCATCTTTCTCAAGCACGATGGGCACCATTAGTTATTAAAATGCAAACTTGATTAACTTTTGTATAACTACCTATTCGACGTATAAAAAAATGTTATAATATAAAAACAAGAAAATATTCAAGTACAAATGGGAAATGCTCTAAAAGAATATTTCAAAGCACAAAAAGTATATCTCTATCATTTGTGTCTTTATTGTGGGTATCTAAACAAGAAATCTGGTTTATAAAAATCCTTTCAGAATCAAGAAGTTGTTTGAATGTTAAAACATCATTCTGTCATCTAGTTTACTTTATTGTACGGTTTTTCATCATAAATTTAACACACTTTAGAAATGTTTCAAATCAATTCTTAATTTGTGATCATGTTTCGTGGAGTCGGGATAAACTTAAGTCGAAATGAATACTTGAGTCGACACGTCAGATTTTTGATGAAATACCAGAAAGTAAATAAACGCTTGACTAAGATTAGCGCGAGACTTAAGTGAACGTCGATGAAACGATCCTGTGGATCTCTGAAAGTGTGTTCTAACGTACATGGGAAAAGGAAAACAACTTTATGAAAAACCGACAAATTCTCTCCGTCAACGATGTCAAACAGATCAAGTCCGCATTTTCATGTATCTGCCTTTTCCTCTATTGCTGTATGATCTTTAGTCTAAAGTAAATATATCTAAATCTAAGTAGATAGACAGTACCAAACGTGATGCCATTGATCAGATAGTAACTATAGATACGCAGTGTTTCTTTAACTATTTAGTTAATCAAGAGATGGATTCAATTGACCATACAGCTGTAGTATTGTTAACACAACACAATCGTATTCTTGACATTCAAGTGCAGACTTGAATTTAGTAACTTTTAATGAGATCTATTGGTTGTTGAAACTGCTAGTTATAGTATTCCAGTATTCCTATTTTTCGTGGATTATTAATATATACCGTATAAATATAACCAAAAAAGGAAAAATGTACTGATTTCTCTGTTCTATGAATGCAATTATTTGTACATATACACATCCTGTTTCTCTGTATCATCCCTTTACGTTCTTCTCTTCTTTCTCTATTTCTCTAGTTAATTCTCTACGCTTTGACCTTAGTAACTTGTTTATGGATATCAACTAGTCTTTAGTTCACCCAACGTGATAAGCAGTATCGACTGAATAGCAAAGGTGAAATACACTTTATCATTGAACAGTTATGAATACAACACCTCAAGTATAATTCTGGACAGTTTAGTCCAAAAGTAAACTTGATGTTTTATAAATGATTGTTCTAGTGTCTTGTTCTACCAACTGTGTAGTGTTGTATTGTGCTGAGTTTGGTTTCCTTTCTATTATATCCTAACCTCTGTCTCGCTCTCTCAGTAAAACATTGTTTTTCTTTTTCATCTCTGAGCGATCAACAACAAACGAGGTATAAGAACATCTCCAATATCCTTTTAAATCTCTTACATGTGCAGTTTAAAAGTCTCTTTATCCGTGGCGTACTGAGAGGAGCACAGTGTACACTGTAATCTTGAATTAATTTCAGTTTATTAATTAGTTAATTTTCAATTTATAGAAAATCGACCGAAAAATCGTCGGGGATTTTCTAGTTTATAGGAATTCCTCGACGAATTTCCAGCTTTATAGAAAATCGACTTTTGAATTTCCATCAATTCGATTTTCTGTAAAGGTGGAGAATTGTTGAGGATTTTCTATAAACGGGAAAATCGTCGGGGATTTTCTAATTTATAGAAAATCAATCGAGTTTCTATAAATAATTTCCAAGGATCTGGAAATTCGATTTTGATTTTCTGTAAACTAGAAAATCCGCGGCGATTTTCTGATAAATGGAAATTCGCCCAGGAATTTCTAGACCAAATACTTATTCATCTTTTTGTTTTACAATCAGTGTAGGTACAGGAGCGCCACGTAAAGACACTCATATTACACTTAAGTTAGCTTTGGCAGTTTCTACTTTAGATCATAATTCTGCCTATGCCAACAAGAATTTTGATTTAGGCCGAGTGGTGGCGCGAAGTTTCTGTAGGAAAGTCCCAAAATCGGGGACCTTCACCAGAAATTTCTCAAAAGCATGAGGCGGGGCCAACCCCAATACGACCTGATCGGGCCGCCACTCGATGCAGACCCGCCAAGGAATTCCCAGTTTATAGAAAATCAAAAAGAAATTTCTACTTCCTTGGAAATTATTTATGGAAATGTAAGGATGATTTTCTAGAGTGTTGGAAATTTGATTTTGTATAAACTGGAAAATCCTCGAGTAATTCCTATAGGTACTCTTTGAAATTCGCCGAGCATTTTCCATAAATAATTTCCAACCTTACAGTGTACATTTAGGCGGGCATTTAGCAAAAACCCGAAGTGCTCTGCTTTCTGATCTACCCAGTCAAAAATTTCCTGAAGTAAAAAATCCTGAAGTATAGCCTTCTATAATTATAAGTATAGAAGGGTATACTTCAGGATATAGGCAATATATTCCCGAAAGAATTTTTGTTCTAACTGCTAAGGGTCATGAGAAAACACTTAGGCAGAAATTAACCTGAAAATACATTGGGATGCGGTAAGATAAACTTTTTATTAAAGCCATCCAAGTCCCAAACAAAATGACGTAGATTATGCGCTAAATTAACGAAAAACGTTCCCGTTGGACCTATAATGTCGGAAAAGCAAATTTTCTAGGCTAACTAAGTTTCCGTGGACGTGTGATCAGTATAAGGACTTTCTGAAGCTTCAAACTTCACCAGACTTTGCCAAAATATCCGTCTATATATACCACATCTATAATGCATGAAACTTATTGCAACTCTTTTTCTATCTCTCATTGTAGGTAGATAAAAGCTATTTTTCTCAGTCCAGGAAGACTTTTAAGAAAACGATTTTGTTGTGTTTGTCTTCGACTTAACGCAGAGACTTTTGTGTCAGGCGCGAATCATAAGACTATGTACTTTCTTAAGATGTTAAAAAAATGTTATAAAGCTACCAGTTTTCGGCGACACTTGTTCATCTGAAGTTAACCCTAGTGAAACTTCTTGTAACCAAGATCTTGACTTCTTGAATTTTTTCAGAGAAATCTTGATTCAAGATCCTGGTAAGAAAATGTAAGAATTTTTCAAGAACTTTCAAAAAGTCAAGGTCTTGAACGTCTCGTAACTTCTTGACTTCTCGTATCAAGATCTTGAAAATTCTTGAATCACAGTTTTGTTTTACGCTCTTGTGTAAATATAAGTGTGAATATTTTCACACTTAGAATAACTTCGAGTTTTTTCCCTTCTTGAACATAGTCGTTTAAGGAAGAACCTATCCTTCTATATCGTAGTACATCTGACGGCTATGGCCGTCATAAATGAAAACAAAATGTAAAGAAATTTTTCACAGAAGATTTGGCAACGTCTTGAGTGGATCCACTCAAGATCTTGAAATTTCTGTTTCCAATATCTTGAGTAGAGGATTTTGAAAAACTCCGTTTTGTTATATACAATTGTAGAGCAGAAATTTCTCTACAAATGGTATATCGTACAACTTTTCGGAAAGAAGTCATACATCTTCACAAAAAGTTTCATTTTTTAAAACTCTGTTTTTGTTTCTTTCGCGTTTTACATGATATGGGGATTCTCATACAATTCTTAAAGCATCCTTTTGTCAACACAAGGTCTTGCGATACACCATTTTGTAGAGAATCATTTGCTCTACAACCGGGCACTCCAATAAACATTCATTATCAAATATATTAAATACAGAACGTATTAGAAAAATAGCTTTCTCTTTCTGATCAAGTAATATTTTGAAACATGTCAGAAAAACATCTGTAAGTCCAAAGCAACATATTCTGTAAAATTTCTTGAAAAAGTATTTTACAAGCTTAGAAAATGTGGATGCTGAAACTCACGTTTTGATTTGAAAAGAGCTTTCTCTTAATAGAAAAGTATGACTTTTAATTTTTACTAAGAATTTTGCGTTTTAAGTTATATTTTAAAATATTTTGTTATTGTAGATTTGGTTTTCATTTATGTCTCTCAATCTCTGTTATGTATGATGAGTAGTCAGGTGATGTGTTTTCACAACATTTTCCATGATGTTTGTTCTGCATTCTAACTAATATTTCCTTCCAGGTTGAAGAATTTAAAATAAAAGCGAAAAATGCATTTCAAGCTGGGAAAAATGAAGATGCTATAAAATATTATAGCGAAGCCATTCAGCTTGATGATAAAAATCATGTTTTATACAGTAATCGATCAGCTGTCTACGCAAAAATGAATAAATATGACGATGCTTTGAAAGATGCTGAGAAGTGTGTATCACTGAAACCAGAATTTGTTAAAGTATGCCTTGGTCTAAATATAAAAATAAACTTATTTCTTCTTCTCGTTATTGGTGTCGTAGGGTTATTCTCGACAAGGTGCTGCATTATCATGTTTAAAGCGTTATGAAGACTCAATCAACGCCTATGAAGCTGGTCTAAAGTTAGATCCTCAAAATCAACAATTATTAGATGGTTTGAAAAGAGTCAAATCAACACAGGCAGGACCACTGTCAAGTCCATTTTCTGATCCACAATTTTTAATACAAATAATGACACATCCAATAGCACGCGAATTGATGAAAGATCCGGAAACAGCTGAACTTATTCGACAATTAGGCGCAAATCCAGACAATGAATTGTACGTTGATTAATTGAACCATGTTTTTACCTAATCGTCTGTTGTGTTCTCATTTTAGATTATATCAGAATCCGAAAGTAATGAAAGTCATTGGTGTTATTCTCGATTTTGACTTGCCCGGAGGGAATAATAACGAAATATCAATGAAAAGTGATCCTACAGCATTTTCACAACCAACATCCACACCCAGTACTACCCAAACAGTAAATTCAGCAACAGATAATAAAAAGAAAAATTTAACGTCAACACAAAAACAGGTAATAGACATTCACTATTTGCATAATTTAATGCTAAATACCCTATATATTTTAGGCCGAAGAAGAAAAAGAGAAAGGAAATGAAGCTTACAAGAAGAAAGATTTTACTACTGCACTACACCATTACGACAAGGCTATTGAATTAGACACGAGTAACGTAACATATTATACAAACAAAGCTGGTATGTTAATTATCAAACAAAATTTTTCGATAAATCATTCCTTTTTTTTCTCATAGCTGTCTATTTTGAACAGAAAGAATGGGATAATTGCATCAAACAATGTGAAAAAGCAATCGAAATTGGAAGAGAAAATAAAGCTGACTATAAACTTATTGCAAAGTAGGTTTAAGAATAAGTAATCTGTTCATCCACTACATAATACACAGAATATTTTATTGTTTGCTTTCAGGGCCTATGCTCGTATGGGAAATGTTCATTTACAACGAAAAGATTATCAAGTATCGCTCAAATATTTCAATCATTCATTATCCGAACATCGGAATCCCGATATATTAAAAAAGAAGCAAGAAATTGAAAAATTATTGAAAGATGAAGAAGCAAAAGCTTATATCAATCCACATATTGCAAATGAAGAAAAAAAGAAAGGCAATGATTATTTTCAGAAAGGAGATTTTCCAACAGCTCTTAAACATTATTCGGAAGCTATTAAACGAAATCCCACTGATCCTAAGGTGTATAGTAACCGTGCCGCGTGTTATTCAAAATTAATGGAATTTACTCTAGCATTAAAAGATTGTGACGAAGCAATCAAACTGGATCCCACCTTTAGTAAGCGATAATTCTTCTGAGTATATTTTTTATGAATAATTGATTGATGCTTTTTTTCAGTTAAAGCATATCTTCGTAAAGGTAGCGCTTTAATAGGTATGAAAGATTTTGGTCAGGCTATGTCGGCATTTGCAAAAGCACTAGAAATTGATCCAAATTGTCAAGTAAGTCATATAGCAACATTAATTTTTTAAATAATTAATTACAAACTACTCTTTAGAGTAATTTCTGTATTCGTCTCTACTTCTAAATAGTTAATACTCTTTTTTTTTAGAAAGCAATAAATGGTTACCGTTCATGTACAATGAAAGAAAAAAGCAGTAACCCTGAAGAAGTTCGACAACGGGCAATGAACGATCCAGAAGTTCAAAATATTCTAAGTGATCCTAGCATGCAAATTATACTTGAACAAATGCAAAATGAACCACAAGCATTAAGAGAGCATTTTAAAAATCCGGCTATTGCACATAAAATACAAAGACTAATCGATGTTGGTATTATTGATATTCGATAAAATACGATAGAAAGACAAAATACGTTTTACTTTTACTGATGTTCTTTCTTGTCTAGTCAAATAGTAAATTATTGTGTAGTCAAAGAAGTATGCAGAATAAAAGTCAATTCCTTTTACTATTTTTTACTTATGTCTGCTTTTTTTTCTACTTATGAAGTGTTAATTTATACTCAATACTCTCGCTATTTATCATTTTTTTCCTCAACCGTGCCTATATACAATGCATGGCTATTGTTGTTGCTTTTTCTCACAATGATAATTTCAGTTACATTTCACTTTTAATCTCGTTTTTTACCAGTTGATGATGATTTTTTAATAAAATATGCAAAATAATATTACGATTATTATAGAGAATTATAGAAGTCCAATAGGTTACAATTAAGATTTCTGCAACGTAATACCGAAGATAGCATCAGAGTATATATGAAGTTAAACAGACAAAAGAGAATTAGTCCGTATATCTACGCCCGATTTAATAATATAAGTGTCATTTTTCCTTGCCATTAGTTTCTAGCTCAAAAGCCGAAATAAATCGATTATCAAATAAAATAATCAAATGTGGACTAAATTCTATGAAATACGTCTAAATTTCTAATAGACTTGTTAGTCAAAAACAGATGAGGTTTATAAAATGTTCTGATGTGCTAATTATTCTTCAATCATTTTCAAAAGATTTAAACTTTGATATGATTATGTATCAAGGCCAAAAAATCGTACTAACGATGGAACCTTCCCATATGCTTAATACCAGCAAAATACCGACGGTTACCGAGAGGTATATCGCCATAGTGAATGAAAATACCGTCCGATATACCGTCGGTAACCACGCGGTATGTCACTGTCTACTGTCGATATAATCAACGGCACCGTCTAGTATTTTACCCTTATGAACACGTAGAACAGGAGTTCGAAACTAATTTTCAACTTTCTTTTTTTTATTGTTGAGCATTTGTAAGCGCAGACAGGCTCCCGATTGAGAGAAATTTGACTCGAGCCAAAGTTCAAACTTAGACGAGTCTATATGACTTAAAAGAAAAGTTTAATCTGAAGAAGAAATCAAGTTTCTCGAATTTCATATCATCGACAGAAAAATAAAGTTCATTTAGAGTTGTGGAAAAGTGCTTTTTTGTATTCAGCATACTCGATAACCCAATAGATTTTCTGGTTTTGGCGAAGCGTACTGTCAAAAGTTTAAGAAAAATTTTGAAACTAATAGTATTTTCCCATGGAATTTTTTTGGCGCCATTTTGTTCGAAAAATTTTCCTAAATTTTTGACAGTACCCCTCCTCGCCAAAATCAGACAATCTATTGGGTTATCGAGTATGCTGAATACAAAAAAGCACTTTTCCAGAACTCTAAATGAACTTTATTTTTTTCTTCACGGTGATATGTTCTGTGTTTCTTTTATATCTTCATGGGTGTAAAATACAATGGTGAATGGATAAAAACGGTTACCGTGCGGTATTTTCTTAGACCGCTGTCTAATAAGTTACCGTCGGTTAATCGCGCGGTATAACGACGGTGTTTTGTTGAACCGCCGGTAACTGGTGGTATTTTAAAAAAAACCTCGACATGGTTTCTCACATGTCCACCTTCGATTTCAATGATATTCTGTCTATCGATAGAGGGCAGTTTGCTAGTAAAAAGCCTAAAAGGATATCTGCCCTTGATGCTTCTTTCTGAACCTGTGAACTTTTTTTATTCGCTCAGAGAAGGGGATACGGGTACGAAAAGATTTTTTGTATGTCGATTAAAACAAAGAATTACGAGCTGGAGTTTTTCTGTTGTTGCTCTACTGGTCTGCTAATAACACAAAAATATTGAAGCCTTCAATTCATATATATGTTGACTAAACACATTTTACTCTCATAAGGAAACCTAGTTTTCGACAAAATAGTTGTTAAACTGAAAGAATATACTGTTACAATTTTTTCTCTCTAATGAAGGAACCTCTCCATGTGCCCACCTTCGTTTTCATTGACATTCTGTCTATCGCTAGAAGGTAAAAAAGAAGTAGTAAAAAGTCTAATGATACTACTTTCTAAACTTATAAACTTTTTTTATTCACTTAAGGAAGACGATACTGTTACAACAGGATTTTGGTATGTCGAAAAACACACAATACTCGAAGTTGAAATTTCTTTCATAAATTCAACTGAACTGATTGTTTTGCTGAAAAAAAGTTTAATGTCAGAACTGTGGTCCGCTATGCTAATCTTCATCAAGAAGTTTCTATATTTCAGAAAACTTTTTGATCGGTTTAACCAGACGAAATCATAATCATTAAATAGACAAAATGTATCAATAGGTATACAAAGTTCTATGCCAACATCTATTAATGAACCCGTTGATGACAAGTTCATAGCGATAATTAGTGTCTTAGATGATTAATGAACAAGAGCGGATCATGATAACTGCTGAAAAGCTAGACCGTCTTATTGCGTTAGAAATTTAGTCTGGAGCCAAGAAATGTCTCAACCAATACCGTTAAAGCATATGATATAGACCATCTCAAAAACTTATAATTCAACAAACTTTAGATACTTTTGAATCAGTATTGTTTGTTTTGCAATATGGAATAGAGTTCAGACACCAATCTCTAAATTTAACAATCGAAAAGTCTTTTATCTTTGATAAATGTAAACCATGAAAGAAAATAATGTTTGTTCTCTTTTTTTCTCGCCATGTGATATGGTAGTATAAGTATAAGATACATATGTACATGCACTTTCAAACTGCACAATTCTTTCACACTTCTCTTAATAGAATAGAAAGCAAAGAAATACAAAATGGACCGTGTAGTTTATATTGGTAAAAGCGGATATTTCTAATATTTGATTAATCACCTAATTTACCAGGATCGTTTTTTCTTCTACTCTGTTTTAAATCTTTTTGTGCCCTTGCATGGAATTTATGATTTTAAGATAATACTAAGTACCCCATAGTGCAATGTACTTCATAATCTTTTGGTTGTATTTCAGAAATCAACTTCAATTATTCTGTTTCGGAGAGAAAGAAAGCTTCAGATTATTATATTTTTTAGATCAGGTGAGCAAAAAGTTTTATCGACGCAGATCTTTGTTTTTGACTTGTGCTGATTTTTTATCACCAAATTTCTGCTTGGACTGGTTCTAAACTTCTTCTATCACGAGTTCTTTGTGTGTATGATCGCGGTTCTAGAAATTTAATAATCGGGAGACTGAATCCAAAAAGTGGAAGAGGTTGTAGAAAGTAAGTGATCAAGTATATTTTACGATTTGTCTGGATTTTATGAGATTACAATTCCAATTGTTTTTCAGATTTTGCTACTTTTAATACTATTCGTGCTGTGAAAAAGAACAAAAATAATGTCCATAAAATTCAAAGATAATCAAGATGAATATCATTTTAATTACGAAGAAGTGCAAGCTCTTTTCAACAGTGTAACAACATCATCCGAAAATAATTTGAATCAAGCAGCAGAAACATCAACAACAATGACCACGTCTTTAACGCCAGCCCGAACAACAATAACATATACGCCAATCTTTGGTGGACGAAGTTCTACAACTAGACGATCTGTCCGATCTCGCCCTCCACCTCCAACCTATTTAAATTCTTCGTTTTTTCGACACGCTGCACAAACTTCTCATCAAGGAACTGGATCTACTCCTCAACCCGGAGGAACAAATACACGTTCTCCATTCAATTATTCAAGGTCATTTCGTTCCGGCATTCGTTCTCGTGGTCCATCTTACCGTCCATCATTTGATAGCCATCGGAATGATAATCATGATAATATCTCAAGAACAAATTCCGGTTTTCATGATAACATTACATCAGCATCAACAGCAACGATAACAGGAGTCATTGGAGGACAACCGTCAGTTGGTTCCGTGACTGCCGGTATGAGTCAGGTTTTAGCTATTACAACTAATTATCAACCACAACCAACTGGAACAGTTGATTTACAACGTTCTACATCGGTACCTAATATTATTTATTTACCAGCAACATTTGCTCTGGTTACTGTCAATAACAATGCAGCTAATGATGTAAGTTAAATATGTTTATTTTTGTTTCCACATTCTCATGCTGGATGTTAAACTTTTAAATTTTTTTGTACTATAAATGCAGAATCTATTCCGAATTAGTTTTTTTCCAAAAAATACATATTTTTTTCAATGAAAAAATGTTTAGTTTTATATGTTTGAATTCTTGAAGATGGATTTTGTTGATTAATTTTTATTTCAAGTAAAAGATTTTCCGTATGCTCATTATTTTTCGTGATAGTTTTTTGTTTGCGCACTGCAACCACAGTCATTAATTTTTTCTCATATTTTTTTTCTTGTCGTTATATATTTCGAATGTATATTCATTCTTCGAAATAATAATCACATCGAACATATAAATGTCCATGGAATCTCAAGCAAAAACTGTTATTCAAAAAATTTGTTTGATTTTCACAAAAGAGCACCTCTTTTATTGAACTATGATATTAATTCTGTCTAAAGTATGGCTCATCATCGTCTAAATCTTTATAACCCTCCCCCGCCCCCCCCCCCATAATAGAAGACCACCTGGTCTTCTATTTTGTCCCGCAAGTCGAGTTCTAAAGGATGGTCTTCTATTGCGGTCAAATTTTGTCACCTGCTAGTAGTCCAACGGTAACCTCACGTACTTGAAGTCCGTTCCCTATTAGAAGTATGTTTTGACACTTTTACGTAACACTCCTTTTTTTTAACATAACAACTAATGAGCTGACTAATAAAACTTCAAAGCCGAATTCTGGGATCAGAAGTGTCGTCTGATTTTCTTCGTACTCTCAGTTGAAGATACCATTATTAAACTAAAGATAGATATAGATGTAGGCGGGAAATTACAACATCTAGCAAGTTTTGATTACATCGCTCCAAGAGCCTATAACTTGTATAAGCACTGGAGTCATATTATGTTTAGTTAATGGGCTTGATGATTCCTTGATCGATGAATCTCACATAGGAAAACAATCAACCGATGCTAATTAAATCTTATCATACTTGGTATTAATTCTTTAGAATATATAGATATTTTAGACGCAGTAAACATCACTATGTATATCGAATTTATAACTTCGAAATTTTTCTCTTCCTCTAGTATATAAGTCATCGAAGCTTGTCTGAAGGGAGTAGCCTTAGTGGACGGACCTGTACTAGTGATAGTACCATACTCCTGAGACTGGTAAACCATGGTTCGAACGAATTCAGAACATAATATTTTTCAGTTCATGATCAAAAATAATGAAACTTGAAATATGTGCTGAAAAAGGCCCATTAACGATAATGTTTTCGACGACTGCGTATACTGCGGTCGAATACGGCGCATTTACGTAGCACCGTAAGCGAAGTAAGTATACGGCACCATACTATACTGTAATTGAACCGTAATACGATGCATCTTATACGGTGACCGTTTGCAGGCCGAAAATCACCGTAATTTAGCCGAATACGGCCGTTTACGTACCGTATTGTTCGACCTGGGACGATCAACACATTCTTTACTTTGATTGTGGAGTTTGCGCTTAAAGAAAGAAAAGATTCTCCTAAAAATCTCGACCCTAAACTTTGTCATATATCAGTCTAAGTATATTCTGAAGTTTTTAGATTTTTAAAACTTTTATTGAACTTCAGGGTATAGCGCAGATAAAATACAGTATAGCTAGAATTTCTGAAGTAAATCGAATCGGTTTTGAGTAATTTATGAACTTTCTAATTTTTCGTGAAAACAGGCGAAAATGAGCTATTCCATCTGATATACGTTTTTACTACGTAATTGAGTTCAGCGATTTCGATTAGGTGGGGGGGAATTCCCCCACCTGTTTTGAAACAATTACTCCATTCATTTTAAAAAATTTACTCCTACTAGAAAAAAAATTGCTCTGAAAAGTTAAAAGCCCTTTTTTTTGGTTATTAAATTTTTAGAGTTGTTCCATAAAACTTCCCCCGCCTTGCCAAAGTTATATCGAAAACGCTGATTGAGTTTTGTTCTGAAAACAAATATGACCGCACAACATACCATCCAATAGTTTTTGAGGCTTCCAACAAGTGATGCTGGATCAATCCAGGACACTCAAGAAACTTCATCCAACGCTTAAGTCACAAAAAATTGAAAAATTCTCTTGGTTCTAGAGTCCTCCGAGATCGATATTTTTAGTTTCAGTCCCGATTCCGTCCAATACCAGTAAATCACGATCCCGAAAAAAAAAATTTTCAATCCTGTCCCAATTGCTAGGCGGTGCAAGAGCGATATCTGACGCCTCCATGCATCCCAATCGAGTGGAGGCTCGAAGCCAAAATTTGATTGATCAATTTGCGATTCATTCAGATAAAGCAGAAAAAAAGTATGTTTGTTATTTATTTGTTTTCCTGCTTCTTTAAATTGATATGAACTAGTGATAAGAGCAAAGACTTTGCGGAATCTGAATTGGATCACAAAAAGTACCGAAAAAAAATTTTCAGTTCTGATTCGAATCCCACAGGACTCTACTAGCTCTCATTTGTGCAGAACACTTCGGATCACTAATGTGTGAAGAAAAACGATATTTTTATATAATCGAGTTTTTAAGACAAACTGATTTTTAAAAGATCTTCTAAAAATGATTTGAAAAAGGCTTTCCAACTTATTTTTACTGAAAGATGCGTTAAAGTGTTGAAAACTATCCATGCCTTTTATCAATAGTACTCTCGTAAACAGTGAACCTCTCATACTAGCAATGGTTCGCCTATTAATTTAGATAGTTGATGACGAGTGCTGAAGCTCACCGGAATTTAAAGGGTATTCTGAACTTTACTTGGTTTGAAATGAATGTGCTTAAGCTACAACAGAGAGCTAGGGTACAGAGGTTAACGTGAGAAGTTTTCAGATATCCTTTAAAAACTAGCTTTCTGGTTTTAGGGCTAAGCGTGGTAAACTTATCCAATAAAGATTTTGCATATTCTTTTAGATTCCAACTAAAATATCTGTCGATATGTCTGATACTCAACAATTAACACCAGGCATGTCTATCAGACCTACAGAACCTGTAAGTTATATACTACATTTTGCTTTTTCTTTGCTTTCATAAATGTATTTTGCTATATAGTCACGAATGTTTTCTGGTTTACGTCATAAAAAATATAAAAGTGCAATAACAATGGTCGTTTTATTTTTAATCAATTTACTCAATTTTATGGACAGATTTGCGATTGCAGGTAACCCAAATAAAAGTACTAGCCATTTGAGTATGCATGTATTGATAATGTTTCTCTCCTTTTCTCCGAATAGGTGTATTGGATAAAATTCAAAAATATTTTACGATTACCGATTCTCAGGGTGGCTTGTTACAAACTGTGTTTGTCTGCAGTTATATGGCATTAGCGCCTCTATTTGGCTATTTGGGTGATCGATATAGCCGAAAAAACATTATTCTACTCGGCGTTACATTGTGGTCAATGACAACCGTTGCCGGCTCGTTTGTACCTTCTAATGTAAGTTTAGTTTTTTAAACTTGTTGTATAAGTTGTTCTATAATGTTTTCATCTTTAGTATTTTGTTATTTTTGTGATATTGAGAAGTTTGGTAGGAGTTGGTGAAGCGTCGTATTCGTGTGTACGTTTAATACATTGTTTTATAATAATTTTATGAACAGACTTTATTTATCTCAGGTAGCCCCAACAATTATTGGGGATCTTTATAAACATGATTCGAGAACAAAAATGTTGGCTCTATTTAATATTGCAGTGCCATTAGGAAGGTATTTGCGTCAAAAGTCTGTCGTGAGATCTTTTCAAATAATTATTGTTTTACACATTCCAATCAAAATACTGTCCAACCCCAAAGCTGCACAGTTGCATAAAAACAACTCTGCTCTATCGTTTGGCTGTGCGTACGATAGTTATATAACTTAAGATTATGGCATTTTTTTTATTGTTTTAGTGGACTTGGCTATATACTTGGTTCCAACATTGCCGAGGCATTCGGTGATTGGCGTTGGGCTTTGCGAGTAAGAAAGCAAAAAATATGATCTTTTTGTTCTTTGATCTCTCTATTACAACTTTCTATTTAGATTACGCCGGCATTAGGCGTTGTATGTGTCGTTCTTCTTTTGATTCTTGTTGATGAACCAGTGAGAGGCAGTGCGGACGGTGCACATATTCAAAAAGCAAGTGGTTGGTTAATGGACGTTAAGGAATTAATTAAAATGTAAGTGTAGTTGTGCTAGTAAAAGATAGTTTTGTTTTTATTTAAAACTATTTTATTTTGTTAGTAAAAGTTACGTTTTATCAACATTAGCTTTTACTTGGGTCTCTTTTACACTTGGAGCTATTGCTTGGTGGGCTCCCAATTTTTTAAAATACGCTAGTGAAGTTGTTTCTGGAAAAGAAGAGAAACAGTAAGTTTTCTGTTTATTTTCAAGTCAACAGTTTTGTTACCATTCGTTATGTTTCTATTTAGTGTCCCATTATATTTCGGTAAAATCTACAATATTTCTAAAGAATAAAATCATTGTGTCTATTATTACTTTATCAGGAATTGTCACGTGTGTAGCTGGCTTTGTTGGTGTAATATCTGGCGCTGCAATCGCTCGTCGGTAGGTCTGATCTATTCATCTACACCATCAACTGTCTTGCGTATCTTCTAAAAGGCACGTTTATCATCTCCGAGTTTATTTTTTTTACGAATGATATTGAAATAATTGAAATTTTCTTACTTTCTTGGTTTTTCTAAAACAGAGTGGAACAAACTTATTAATAACTTTCCATTCTTCACGATAGAAGTAGACTATTCAGTAATGTAATGATATATAATCCGTAGTTTGGCTATTATCTTGTTTATGTCTAGTTTTCGTAAGACACATCCTAATGCTGATCCAATCGTTTGTGGATGTGGAATATTATGTTCCTTGCCATTTTTAATGGTTGTATTAACATTTTCAAATAAAAATATGATTGCAACGTGGATATGCATATTTTTTGCAGAAGCACTTCTGTGTATGAATTGGGCATTGATAAGTGATATGTTAATGGTAACTTTATTTTTATATGTATAACAAGAATGTAAAAAAATTTGTCTTTTTTCTCATTATAGTACGTTGTTATACCCACACGTCGTTCAACAGCAGCTGCCCTTCAAATATTTGCATCTCATTTATTTGGTGATGCAAGTAGTCCTTATATTATCGGATTAATGAGCGATTACTTTCGAAAACATCCTTCAAATGCGGCGCACGTAGACTGGGTATCTTTACGGAATGCATTACTGATTTGTCCATTCGTTGTTACATTGGGCAGTGCTGCATTTTTATTTTGTTCTTTATTTATTGTCGAAGACAGACGGAAAGCTGAATTAGTTATGGAAGGTACGTAGTTATACTAGTCTATGTAGTTAAAGTATGAATATGATTCCTGTCTATATTTTTCATATTTTACAAATAATACATCATTGTTTGTTTCCCATAACTTCCCATTTAAACTAGGTGAACGCAGTGAGCAAACTTTATCATTTTATCTATAGAATAATCTCTCAAACAACTACATGTGCAAATTTTCATGATGAGATCTGCCTTTTCATGGAAGCAAGAAACTTTTTTCAATTATTTTATGTACATCTAGATCTTGAAGAGCTTGTTTTCTAATTGAAATAGATTGGAAAGTGATTGATGGTCGATCGCCCGATGATGATCTCCCGATTTTGCTCGCAGACACATCGAAATACTAAAATAATAAATAAGCAGAGAAGTATGCGTATGAATGTGTGATGCTTACTTACTTAATTCAATTTTGAAATTCATTAAAACATAATTGCTGTCAATTACATGTTGTCAATAACATTGAGAAACGGGCTCTCTACAGCTGTAACCAATTTTCTATTGTATATAAAGTATTTCTTCTGTATTTTCTATTTAGTGATGGATTACGATGATCAAACTTTGATATACGTCCAATAGTTGTCATTTTAATGAGTGTTGTTTGGTGAGTTAGTGATATATTCTTTTTGCATTTATTTATTAATTAGTTTTTTTTATACGTATATTCTGTCTTGTTTTCATGTTCTTTAATATCAATATTTTTTTATGTGCAATAATGCTAATATTTTGATGCTTTCTTTCTCTCGCATTTGATTATATATTTATTTTTTTATACAGATTTTTGTATTTCGTTGCTTTGTTTTTTACAAAAAAACACAAATTTATGAAGATTCTAGAGTATACTTCTATTGTTTTTTTTTATTTTTTTACTATACACATTAGAAAAGAAAAGCAGGTCTTCCATTTGAGACACTTCGTTCTCTTCAGTTTAGAAAACTAGAAGATAGATTATTTTCTCAGAGAAACTTTCTTGTGAAACAAATCCAAAACGTTCACTACAAATGAGCAAGAAGTTAGACATGTTTGTGTGTTTTAAAATCGAACACTATTGAAGTGAGATAGATTAGTTCATATACTTGAAATTTAAAATAAATGTTACGATCAAGTATTGAAATGTTTCAATATATGCATCTTTGATATGTCCGAGCAAGATTGAAAGAAAACTTATATCATTATTTACACATGTGTGTTTCTTTTCCTGGATAATGCAGAAATCACATAAACATGCAAGCTAAAAAACATAGTATCGTGAAAGAGAAGTAGTCTGAAAAAACACTGATTTTTATTATACATAACAATATACTTTCGTAATTTTGTGTACAGTTTCTCTTCTGTTTTTTAGATTTATGCTCTGAGTTCCCAAATCAATTTTTTTAGGATTCCTGTACTTGGGAGATTCTTCGGTTGTACACATCACATTATTTAAAAAAATGAGTTCAACCAACCAACGATCAGCACAGACTGTAAGCTCCCAAATTGTCACAAGTTTCTACTAGATATTTATATTTGTTGTTGTATGTTCTAGGTACAAAATCCGTTGTTTATTGACGAGACTACTCCATTTATACCGGACCAACCATCAGCACAGACTGTATGCTCCCAAGTTATCATTATTTTCTACTAGATATTTATATTTGTTGTTGTATGTTCTAGGTACAAAATCCGTTGTTTATCGATGAGACTACATTTATACGGGATAGCGATAGGAAAGATGCAGGTATGTTGCAACTTAAATTAACTGGAGTTCTGTTCTATATTCATTTCGTTCATGACTGACGAGATGATAATCAGAGATTGATATGTTTCCTTTAATAATTGTTAAATCAAGATTTGTCTCTTGAAATAATACAATATAAGCTTTAAGATAGAAAATTTTTGTGTCTCTAAGGAGAATAAAATTCTTCTCACGATTTTGCATATTATTTGAATTCAGTTCAATAAATTCTTATTTACTAGTCGAGTCATTTCATAAATTATTTTGGGCTTTAAAACAGATGCAGCTTGACGATAATCTTATTGAGCAGGACGAGTTGATTTGATTATTGTATACGAAACCATTGCAGTTGAGATTGCTACGATTGTCGATTATTATGGCATTGATGAACTTCAAATATCATTTGTGATTGATTTTTCGTCAAATGCTTGTGCGTTATTAAACGAATTTTTAATAAATAAGATATCAGATAGAATAGTAGAACAGGCCAATAAAACATTCAACAAACACCCGTAAGATTTGTTCCATTGTTATTAATATAATATGACATTTTAAATCCCCGAATTGAATCATTGATGATGGCTCGAGATTGATTTGACGAACAAAACTAATAACGACTTCTTCGCCACTGCGACTATCAGTTATACTCAGATGTTTTTTAAGTTAAAATTGTTCACTCACATCGGCTACTTGTTGAGAGAGAATATTCCATGTTTGTTATTAATAAACTGTAATTTTACTATTTTTTCAACATGAATAAATAATAATGATCGATGTGTCATATAACATTTGTTTTGTTATTGTTTTAGAACCAAAACAAGAGTCTTCCTTAATTGCACAAAGGACAATGAATACTATGGATTTGGATGGTAAACAGAAACTTTCTCTAGTTATCTTGTTTTGATAAAATTATCTTGTTTAGATATAGACCAAGAGGCTCATGAAGATTTCGAACTACAAGAACGGGTAAGTTATAGACTAACTAAATAAAAGAAAAAATTATTTACTGAGAGAATTCTCTATAAAGTATTCCCCATTCTCTCAATATATCAGACATATGAATGTACGTTTTTAGATGAGTTGTGCAGTGTTATGCAAAGATTTTGTTTAAGAATGTATCCTTCATATCATCAAACTTTTCGTTTTCACAGGGACGACTTCGTTTAACATCTACAGAACGTCCGCGAACTTTTGTGCCAACCAATGAAGACGACGACGACGAAAATATACTGAGTACGCAACCCATGTTAACTAGTTCACCAGAGGCCACCATAAGAGTTACAGATACAGATAATGAAGACGAAAGTATGTTGTGTGTAACGATTCACTTTTAGGCAACATTGACAAAAGTTTTATTCGTTTTTCTAGCAACTCCGTTTCCAGTGGAGCGTGATAGTCATATTGATTTTATCGGGGATGGGGATGGTGCTTCGCCGATTAGAGATGAAACTAGCATTCGCCGTCGTTCATCACAACGGCCAAGTAGTCGAGGACAAGATGAACAAAATACAAATCCATTGCGACGCATTGTGGGGAATTTTTGGAATGAGTAAGTAATATTCTTGTTTCCGATTTGATTATATTTCTCTTTTTTCTTATTAGTCTCTGGCCTGCCAATGATAGAAGTGCTCGAATTGTTCCACTTTTACTCATTAGCTTATTTGTATTATTCGTCATCATTGTTATTATATTTGTTGTTATGGGTTATGAATCTGTTGAATATCATCAAGTAGAATACTGAAAACTATTGAATTGTCTCATTTGCTAACAATATATACTTTAATTTAATTTTAGTTTGCTGTTGCACATAATCAAATGACTGGTCGAATGGATTTAAAAAATCCTTACTCATCTGGTGTTTATATATTATTACCTTGGCAAAGATTTGTTTATTTTGATAAAACATCACGATATATGCAGTTTGATGAGTTAACAGTGTTTACCACAGATAAAGCCAGCATTATTTTAGATGCTGCCATTGTTTACAAAATAAGGTAAAATTAAGATATGTATAGAAAAAAAACACCAAAATACAAAATTATCTATTCGAAAAGATGATTTTTAATTTTAGATCTGAACAAATTGAACAAATTTGGTTGAATTTTGCTGACAAACATGAAATGATTGTTGAACGTGTAGCTAAAAGTGTTATACGTAATTATGGCAATCAGTATTCAATATCAGATTATCGTACAAAACGTGTACAAGTTGAATATGAATTACGACAAGTTCTATACCGTGAATTATCTGGTGATTGTTGTTTAAAATGTTGCGATGATCACACATGCCCAATGCATCAACAATGGATATGTTCAATTAATAATTGTACAAAGAATTGTACACCATCTCGTTTTGGTTATTTTATTGATTTAGAAGTTGTTTATTTTTATAAGATAGATTTACCATCAAATATTGTAAGTCGTTTACATACGTTGATGTTAAAACCGATTTATGTCGAAATAGCTTTACATCAACTCGAACAAGTTGTTTACCAAATTGAAACTCAACGTCAACGAAATGTCTATTTGAATAAAGCACGTTATGCACTTATGGCAAGCATCGCAAAAGCTGAATTAGAAATAGAAAATGCTAAGGTTTATAAAGAGCAATATATTTTCAAGCAAATAGGTAAAACTGAGCAAAATTATATTTTTCGTAAATTGAATATAACTTCACAATCTGATAAATTAGCAAGTTGTTTTCTTTATGATTTAAATCATCTAATTAATGTTTCACAAACAGTCAACATCGATTCACATGTAAGACCACAAGTGAATAATCCTGTACGTTCAAATGAACCGTTTGATTTTATTCCACCAGATGTATTTGATTTAACGGAGTTTATGTCTATACTAACTGATCCCGTCTAAGACAATTTTTCATAGTTTTTAAGTAATATGATATTATAATACTGACATTGAAATGTTTTTACAATAAAAGTAAGATATTGTGATCTTAAATAAAAGTTATTTTGAGCAGATAACTAGTTAACATATTTACAGTTATGTTTTATATTTTTGAATTAATCTCTTTTTACTTTTTGTATAGAATATTTGTGATTTTGTTTTGAATTGAAGTCTTTTTTTAAAAAAAAATAACAATAATAAAAACACATTCTGTCTATAGGAGGTGACTGTGACTACAATTGAATAAGAAAAATTATTTATAAGGTAAGCTAAAAAAGTGTAAAAACAGGATTGATCAGATATGAAAAATATTTTTAACAAAGTAGTGCATGCTCATCTGAAATCTATCAAAGTATATCTTATTTTTCTCTTAGTTTATAAAAACCGGCAGTTTCTTGATGTTCAAGTAGAAAAGGGCTTGAAAGTGACAAATCACTTTCAAATAAACAAAATCAAAAGACAAAGCGAAAGTTTAAAATTATCAACAACTCTTTTGAAACATTGCTTTTCGAATATCTTTGATATGTAGGTGAAAAGTGGCACTTTTAATATACGGTCATCATGAATCAAAAAACTAAAAATAATTGTTTTATATTTATGCATTAATTAAATGATCCATTGAAAGACGATGTGGAGAAATGAAAAAATATGGAAAAAATAAAAAGATTTGATAACAATGATTTGTTATCGTTTTTTATTTTAATCGATTTTCTTTCAACTTTATTGTGTGTGGAACACAAAGTGCAATAACAAAAGAAAAGATGTTATTGTTACTGAAGGAAATTCGACTCAACGATGAACATGGTGTATATTATGCTGTATCTTAATTGTCGCTGAAATAGAATATAATTTCTTTATATATTTTCCAGGCAGGGGCGTACCTAGCATCTCAGAGCAGGAGGGTGGTCCTGCCCGAAAATTTTTTGTTCTTTCAACCAAAAAACGTTTCCATGCTATAAGACGTATCAAAAATTTTATGCGACGATAGTAAAAACAAACTTTTCTAAAACCATGGGGGTGGTGACCACCTCCCAGTAACTACGCCTCTGTTTCCAGGATATTTCCTTGTTTTGTTTTGTCAAAATTTTTGATTGAACGTTAAACGTAGTCTAATGTAGTAAAAAGTCTGGGCTACAAAATAAGCTTACACCTCGAGTTTCACAACTGTTCTTTTTTTTTGCAAAAATTATGAACTTTTTCTCAAGAGGTCGAAATACTCATTTGTTTTGGTTTTGTTAATTTTTCTATGCTTTTCAGAAGCATTTCAAAACTTTTCCTTAGACTTAGTCCAAATTTTCAATAGTTTTATTGTAGTTTAATGTATAAGCATCCTAAGAAATGTCTTGAGTGTTACGTAAATTGCGAAAAATACAATTCAGTTATTTTATGAACCCTCGAAAAAATAGTTCTATTCAAGCTAAATTTTAGTACATCTTCCATCTTAGCCTCTATCTTAAGAGCGATACATTTCAAGAGAGTGGAAGTTGCAAGACTTTTTTGGGCGGCGTTTCGTGTTTAGATTTCTTCTCACTCAAACTCAATTACAAAAAATTTTTTTTTCTATGTTCGTTGAAGTACAGATTTTGCTCTTTTTAACAGAAAAATAATTAAATCGCAAGCGTATCAGGAACGTGCACAAATAATGCTCGATATTTTTTCCATTTTTTTTGCATCGTATAATAAAACTACTGACCAAATGTGGCAGGACATAAAAAACTGACGTTATAGTCAGTTTCAAAGTAGAAAAGATTTTTAAGAATTAAATTACAAATGAATGTGAACTTTGTAAAAAAAATTTCATGAAATGTTAAAAATGCACAATATCGATAAAATGTTGCAGACAAAAAACAGATCGACAATGTTATTTAGTGACAACACATTACTAAGACATATTAAATAATGTTTACATACTAAATATTTGATAACTATATGTACTTGGAGGAAGTCATTTCTAATCACTTATGAACTGTTATACGATTCTATCTGATGGAATCCTACCGTTCTAATGTATCGCTACTATACTGTTGTTCGCTCAAATTTGAACGAAATCACAGAATATATGGATAATTTCGAATATAGAACGATGGTTTAATTTAAACTGATAGTTGTTACTTTTTTTCATGATCATGTCGGTTAGTCAGAGGCTGCTTATTCATACATTGGCAGGCCGCCAGCAGAACAACTGAGGCAACCTACTGGAAAAAAATCAGTTTTTGTCCTATGGAGAATTATATTTCGCAGCGGAGTATCTGTCCAAAGTTCAAAATAAAGTAAGAGAAATTCTTGATCGAAAAATTTGATGTACACTTTAAATGCAGGAAAAGTGTGTTAGCACGGACAAAATTTATGAAGGGAAGCACGTTTGTGTATGTACTGCTCTAAAATATTTATTGCCCTCCCCCTACAAAAAATTTTCCGGTCGGCCTATGTATTCTTACATATATCGAGCTATGTTATTCACATTTTGTTGACAAGCCAAGTTCTCTCTTGCGTCGATTCTCAACAATTTTGTATTTTTTTCCAGAATTTTATTGAATGTAGTTTAAAAAACAAAAAACAATGAAAAAAAAAATGGTTATCTTCTTCTCAACAAGCTATTTTTGTTCATAATCAATATCTTCATCCATTCTTCTTTTTTGTTATTAACTTAAAGAAGCGCTGTACGAACACATACACGTAAACAAAAAGAGTATGACCAGTTTTTTTCCTCCAAGCAAGTTCGGAATGATTGAAAAGTTTTTTGTACACAACAATTATAGCGGTAAAAAGCATGGCTCTACGAAAATGCGGTAAATCGAGAAGAAATCTGTTTTGATATATCGATAAATAAGAAAATGCGAGAGAAGGTTAGAGAAAACTATTTACTCTATGAATATATATATATATTGAATAAAAAAGAAAATGAGACGAATATAAGTAATCTGCGTTGTCAGATCCGTGTTCTATTTACATGTAAAAATATTGTTTGTTATTTAAATATTTGATAATTTCACTTTGATTGGTAATGGTTGTACAACTTCATATAATTCATCTGGTTGTATTTTCTCCTTTTCAGCTGAGAAAACATCACTACTCTCATATGGATGAAATATTAATTCTTGACTACGTATTGATAAATGATCTCTCGATGGCGAATGACGACACTAAAAATTATTCAAGAAGATAATATTATGTATGTCAAAGGTATATAACCCATTCGAATTTCCACGAAGACTCAAAAACTTTTCCGAAACATGAGTATTAATAAATTAGGAGTAGAGGAGTTGTTAGTTAACCATTGAAATCGATGTCGTTAACGTGCTTTTTTTGTCTAGAAGCAGTTAAAAATGTTGAGAAGAACTAAGGAAAACTTAATAGCGTGAGCTTGTAGCTCAAATGTAAAATGCTTTCGTTATGACTTGTGTCATTTTGACTTCGTAGCGAACGAGTTTTTGAGCAACTAAACTAAGGATAATTCGGAATTAGAACCAACTCAGTAGTGGAATTAAGTAATATTTCAAGAAAACAAATGACATTATTCGTCATTCATATGGTTTGGACCTATATAGCACTTTCATAAAAGTTCTCCCTAAGCACAGAATGATGGGCGTAAGTTTTTTCGAATATTTAATGAGATTTGACATTTATAAGAAATAAGTAAGAAATTCTGTATACCATCTCGCTTGAGATTCTCTTTGAGATTCTCGCTCCTCTTCGTACTTCGTAGAAGTCGTTAAAATGACTTACCATACTCATTGCCATATACCAGAGAACAGCCGATGATGTCAATAATATACAAATAAATATCCATACGGGTAATTTTGGCTGTTTACGTATTAAATCATTCCATTCTGTTTTAACATCGTTAAAAAATTGTTGTAAACGCATATTTATTGGTTCTATACGTTGTTTAATTACTTGTTGTTGTTCTCTTGGGTGTTGAACAATATGCTTTATTTCCTCGAATAATGGATTACGATCCTCTTCAGATGACTCACTTGATGATGATTCTTTCTCATTTTGATTTATCGGTTTAGGATTCACTGGAATACTTTGTATCAAACGAAAAACAGGATTCCCAATAGAATTTTCCACCGGTGGCGATAATGGTTGAAGATTTTTTTCAAACTCGTTGGTTTTTTCTCTAATCTGTTGTAAAATGCTATTGAACATTCGAAATGGATCCTCACTAAATACACGTTCCATCGATGGCAATTGAATTAGCGGTCGTTGACGAAGACGAACTAATATTATTGATTTTGGATGGTTATCGTCATTTTCAGCAGATTTTTGAATTGTGTCGATCTAGAATAAACAGCACTTTTTTATCTGACATATTGGAAGTCATACGCATGAGCAGATGGTAGGTGTATCAGATAGTTGTTAACAGATTATGTACAGAGCACTCGTGTTTAATACAAGAGAGAAATAAAATACTCACGAGTGGTTTAAGTTCAATAAATGGCAGCAGTACCTGGCTGATTTTTGGGGCACTTGAATCACAACCAGCAATACAGCTGGAAATAAGATCGAACGTTTTTGAATATTCTTCAGTACAGGATGGTTTACATTGTTCCGGTGTTTTTTTAAGCAATCTTAAATGACAACCTAAATGAAATAAAAAGCAAAATAGAGTGAAGATTCTTCCCAAACAACAAACTACATGAGAGCATGTTGATTGTAGCAGTTCTAGAAAACAACTATTTCTTTTCTCCTAATAAATAGCATCCAAATATTTCAGAGGTTGATAAACAACGTTCTTGGTAGATCAATATTGTCGATAAATTTTTATCACTAACTAGATGATACTATTCGTATCACTAACTAGATGATACTATTCGTATCACTAACTAGATGATACTATTCGTATCACTAACTAGATGATACTATTCGTATCACTAACTAGATGATACTATTCGTATCACAAACACATTAGCCGCATAAGAGTTTGATATGACTAAATCCAACATCTACCTTTTCTACAAGCATCCAAATGTGGTGAATTTGGATTGGTTTCCGAACATGTTTTATAACATTCAGTTTCCTCTTTATATAATGTTTCAACAAGTCCATTTATATAGACTACATTGACCATCAAAATGATTGAGCATAATACAACTTTTGAAAAATCCATAATTTCAATTGCAACAAAATATTTTGTTTGGACTGATTACCGATTAAATAGTCACTATATATGTTTGTGCGCGCTTTTGATGATTTTATTATATGTATTTAGCTTTTTCTTATATCTAAAAATGAATATAATAACGAAAAAAAAGGTATGAAATACGAACAAAGCGGACTAAGTGACAGAGAATGTTAGAAAAAGAAAAGCGTTTTTTCTTAGAATACACGTTTTTTTTTCTTTTGTTTTCTTTATTTCTCGCACTTTCTCTATTTGTTTTTCTTGTTCTGTTTTGCAATATTTTACATCAGAGACTGACGAGCAACGGAAAAAACATCATACAATTTTAATGATGTCAGAGACAGAAGAGAAAATCGAACGTGCATCTGAAAACGACACTAAAGTGCAATTGTTTTCTTCGCCCTTTATTTTCCAGTTGCTAATTCGAAAGAAGTTCCTAAAGACTACCTTAAAAGAACTCGAATGGAAGCCATTTGCTGAGCCCGTTGTCACTTCTATAAGCTTTTTTGTCAAAAATAAAAAATAAAAATTTACTGTTCGAGACGCGCATTTATTCAATTTTTTACATTAAAAAGAGAAATTCAATACATGCTGTCGCGTTAATAGTCTTTAATGTCACCGACAGAGAAATAAAGTTCATTTAGAGTCGCGGGAAAGTGCTTTTTCGTAGTCAGCATACGTGATAATCCAGAAGATTTTCTATTTTTAGCGAGAGGTACTACCGAAAGTTTAAGAAAATTTTTTGAAACTAATCTTATTTTCATATGGGAATTTTTTTCGCCATTTTGATTAACAATTTTTGAAACTGTTGCCAAGACCTCCTTGCAAGAAATAGAAAAGCAACTGAGTTATCGAGTGGGCCGAATACGAAAAAGCAGTTTTCCGAGACTCTAAATGAACTCTATTTTTTTCTTCACGTTGATATGCTGGAAGTCAGTAGTTAATAGAGATGCAGGATCTATCCGTAAGAATAAAAAACTTCTCCTGACGCGAGAATTTTTAAAAAATTTCTCACTAATATCAGAATATTTTCTTCTGCAGTTATTTTTCAGCAAAAATTCTATTTTGCTAAAGTTTTTCTGAAGACTTTCCTCGAATTAAAGAATTTTCCTCCGACGGATGTCGGAGTAAACGGGTATATTCTGTACCTCTGGTAGTTAATCCGAGGAAGTTATCCGTGACCTCATCGATGGTGCTCGCTAAGGCTTCATGATGCATTACTCCATCTTCTAGTAGAATAAAACAAATAATTTTTTTGTTAGAGGTAAGTTTAATTTCAAAGAAACTAAATAGTTACTTTTTTTTTTGAAATTTAAATAAAGAGAGAAACTGTAAAATAAAAAATAAAGAACATGATGTAACAGAGCAATCATCCTATGACATACACAATATGTTTGGTTGCTTACTCTCTTTCATTCTTGCTATAATGCGTGCGTGACTGCACTTAACTAATAATGAAACTGTTAAAGATACTGTTGAAAAAAAAGTAGGCTGAGCAGGAGAAAAATTAGAAAATCATCTTCTGACTTTGAAAACAGGTCATGTTCATTCTGACATTTTTAAAATACGTCGTCAGCCATGAATACTTTCAACTAAAATTTGATAAAGCTAATAGATAGATGTCGTCGAGGTATTCATACTTATATAAAAGAAACACTCAAATTGGTAGCCATTAACAGTCAGAATTTAATCACTATCCCTACAAAAAATATTCCAATGCGCACCGGTGCAGATATATTTATGCCAAAAAAAGTGCCGCACTGGTCAAAATCAGTGCAGCATTGAAACTTATTTAGTCAGTTCTTTATTATAGTTGCATTTTCTTAATTTTGCATTAATTAAAGTACAGCACTGATATGTACCAGTACTACACTGACATGTCGTAACAGTGTGGCACCATCTCAGCACTTGTCTTATGAGAAGGAAGAAATGAAGTCAAAACGACATTCGAAACATTACAAGTATTCTATACTGTGGTGTCTATATAGACGAACGTCGACAAAACAAAATGACAAGTGAAAAATAATTTGGCAGGGGTGCCGATGAAGTAAGAAAATTTCTTATCGCCACCGGTGCGAACCTCTACTAATGAAAAAGTATCAATCTGCACGGGTGTGTACCAGTGCAAAACTTGAAAATCTTTCTGGTGCACATCGGTGCCGAATAAGTGCCAGTAGAAATTTTGTTTTGCAGGGTAACACCTAAAACAACACCCATGCTTCTATTAATAAATATAAGGGTAATCCAATGTTCAGAGTCGAATAGCATGCAACAAGTGGATTTTTGGGGTAATAGCGCTTGTTAGTTGTTTATAGTCATTAAGAAGTATCCATCGGAGTATTATTTGATGTTATCTAAGGACTATAAAATTTGGGAGTATTAGTAGTTAATGGTGTATTTCACAAATACCCTTCATTTTTGGAAACATTGCACAATAGTATATATCAGTAACCCATGGCAGTAGCGTTAATAAAGTAATAAAAATAGATAATAAATCTTCAAAGTACTGTTTGTACTGTGGTTAAAACTTTGACTAAAGATTACAAAAAATGAACTGAAAGTTCTGGTCATGAATCTTTTCCGACTGACAAACTTAAATGAAGCCTAACTCCCAGATAGTCGAAATATCGCTTATCTGATGCAGTATTCACTGATAAAAGAAAAAATCTCGAAAGCATTTTGCTGTCATGTCTCTGAGGATCTCTAATGATAATATTCATAACAATCAGCGAAAAAGTTTCAAATAAATTTTGAGTCTTTACAAAAATTTGGGGTCAAAACGGTACGACTTGCATTTGTGCTATATACGCCTTAATCCTGTTGTATCCTTACATTTTCCAAAAAACGTTTTCACTTGAGTCTATGCTAAAAATTATGAACTTACGAATGACAAGTTCATTAACTCGTTTAAGTTCAAACGGAAAAAAACAGGGGCTTTAAGCATCTCTCCAGACCTGGATCAATCTAAAAATGGCTGTCAGCTATTTCATGGACAAGTGACTCATGATGGAGCAGAATGGAATCTAAACATAAATTCACTTATATGTTGAAGATATGTCGAAGACAACTAAGACAAAATCAGACATTATCTGTAAACATACATAACTTACCAGAATTAAATAACAGAGGATAAACGTAATAGAGGACGCTACCTCACAGTGTGAGATACTCTGGAAGCGAAAAAGTTCTGTTAGACAGTTAACTGGAATTGACTAGAGTTGATTGACTATGAAAATATTATACATAAATAGATAATTAATCATCAAGCATCTGTGGGCACTTGTCCTAGGAGGTTGGAAGTTCCAGAAAACTATCAGAATTCTATCGATTTCTGAGCTATTCTGTATGTGAAACGATAGGTGACAGTTGTATGCTACATATGCGCATCTTTATCCAAACATCAGTAAGATATTTGAGGATCTTTAGAAGGCTTTCGGACTATTAGATTCATTGGGCTTCGGAATATCCAGATTCGACTGTGAAGCAGTCTCTAAATGGTACAGAGGGCCGGCGCGAGCAAAATTATGATACCGGGCGAAAATTTATTTTTGCGGCCCCACCTCTTCCCGCAAAATGCGCCCCCACCCCCTCTGCCTGTACCTGTTGAAATGCGCCTGATCAGTATTAGAAAACCATGCTTTGTACCGCCCCGGGCGATCGCCTTACGTTGAAATTCGAGGGCGACTTCATATGCACGATCACCGACTCGTTGACTGATAGTCTCTGTTCATTGGATCACTCTTTATTAACCCGTAATTGGCATTAAGTCTGTGAGAGAATGTTAATGCGAGGGAAAATCACTTTCACAGACGTCTTTGATATGAATTCTTGAATTAAATGAAAAATTATTTTGACTTTGAAAGACGCCATATGTCTTGTTGTTTGTATTTTTAGAAAAAACGAGTTTTAACCAAGAATTTTTCATGATGTATTTTTTTTCTCAAAAATTTTATCGTATGACATAATGAAAACAAGAGAGTAAACCCTAGAGGATGTCCAGTTTGTCTGGTCAGACCACTAGTTAGATACCTGTAAATAAAAAAGTTCTTGCCTGTTTTCTTGGTCAAGACCTGTTTTTCTGCTGATCAGTCAAAGAAATCAAGATCAGAATCTGTTTTTCCCCTGATCAATAAACCTTGATTTCTTTCACTGATGAAAAAACCATTTAAAATATCCCATCATTACAGCAAGTTGATTCGCTAAAACCAGTCTAGTTTTGAAGAGCACACTAAGTTACGTAAAAGAATGTGCTTGCTGACTTCATAGCTGATGCAGAAACTGAGAAATATGACTATTACTCTTCCAGCAAAATTATCGTTTCGGCGCTGCTCTCAGTGCGAACTGATAAGCACCGCGAGGAATTTCACAACATATTTTCCCTTTGACAAAGTGCTTAAAGTTATTATTATAGTGAGACAAGAACTATATTCCCCACAACTTTGAGGATTTTTAAAAGCTCAGTATCTCATAATCCTTACATGCCTCAAAGTTTTAGAGAATATAGTTGTTGTCTCACTCTAGCATAATAACCTTCAGTGCTTTGCCAAAAAAAGAGAGAACATGTTGTAAAATTCATCCCAGTGCTTATCAATTCGCACTGAGAGTGACACCGAAACCAATAATTTAGTTGGAAGAGTAATACCCATATCGATGAAATCGCGGAATTTTTAACAATTAATCGCGATTATTGAAAAATCGCAAAAAAATAATTGCGATTAATTGACGATTCCGATGATTTTTCGGAAAAAATATGTATTTCCTAAGATGGGTTCGAACTTAGTACCTAAAAAAAGTCGTCAGTTAATCAGGATTAAGCGCACAATTAATCGTATGACTTTTCACGATTAATTATCGATTTTTATGCGATTTTTAGTACATCGGATAGGCATATTCCTCGGCTTCTGCATCAGCTATGAAGTCAGAAAAGACATAATATTCTTTTACGTAACTCGTGTGCTCTTTAAAACTAGACTAGTTTTAAGTGAAGTGGAAACGGCTTTTGTAAAATGTGGGATATTTCAGATGGATTTACCCAAGAGAGAAAACTTGGTACTCGCTGATAATGATGGTGTTGGTCTTCTTCCTCGAGTTTCTCATATTTACATTAGATGATTATCTACTGATGAAAATAAAATGATATCGACAACTTTGACATTAAAGTCTGTGTTTGAAATATACCTTTTTCGAATTGAATTTTATTGATAGTGTTTTTTTAACCAAACTTTTAGTTTTTCTGGGTAACAAGCAATTTTGGTCTAATGCATCACACCAGATTGGTAACTATGCCAGTTAAATCTTTTTTCAGATTTTCTAGCTATTGTGATCGTGGAGAAATTTGTCCTTACAAAATTTGCTTCTCTCACATTTTTAAAGAAACAAAAAAGATAAAATTGTGTGCTTTTTGTCAAACAAAACGAATAAATTTGTATAGGGATATTAATAGGGATATTTTCTTACCCAAACTCGTTCGACCATAAAACAAGATTAAAATCTATAATTAATAAGAGAAAAGTGAAGGATAACTTATATATTTCCCACCTTTATCGAAGATTCAAACAAGTACGTGACTTTCGTATAATTGTGAACTTCTGTAGAAGAACGAAATATATCTCTAAGATAACGTAAATAGTTCAATTATACTGCTGAACTCTTTTGTTAGAACGAGATGATTTGAGAAAAATAGGAAATATTATGCGAATTGTGTTATTCCTAAAAGTTTTTGAAACTAATAAAACTCCGATGAAAACAAAATGTGGTCAAGATCTCTTGGGTTTTTGTAATACATTTAAGATACGTAATTTTTTTTTGATAGATCATATATCAGTTACTTTAGCAATTAGAACAGCAATAATATAAAATACTTTTTCTAGTAATCATACATCGTTTTATTGTTCATTATAGCAGGTAAACGGTCTTTTTTCCCACTGTTGTTAGATCACAAACAAGTGATCGAAACAGAGTAGATAGAACCGGTTTAATCGGTCAAACTGGTTCTCTTTTATCAATATCGGACGAAAAGAACGCAAGAGAGAGAATCGCCCGATACCGATGAAAGAAAGAGAACCGGTTTGATCGGTTCCAACTCTGGATAGAAATCAAGATGCTTATGTTAACACTCGGCTCTTCGAAAGTCAAGTGCCCTGTACGATATGGGAACCAGTGATGGATTTACGATGGGTACGGCCGCATCCACTGGAAACAGAAAATTTTGATTATTCATCAGTAAAACAGAGTTTTCTTGATTGTATATTAGAAAAATCTTCGAGATCCGCCACTGATGAGAACAAGATGTTTTGTGACTAATATTGATGTCTTTTATTTCATATAATATTCTGATTTAGCTTATTGAAAGTGACAAAATTAGTAGTAAAAACGAGCATTGCAAAAAAAACTAGGCATGCTTGCTCAAAGCTGACTTCACCATTAGAAAAAAGATAAGAAAATTGTTTAGAAATCAACTTTTCTTGATATTCGATTGATGCTGCAACACATGATAAATGAAGAGATCTCACCATACATTATTATTGGACTTTCGGTTCATATTTCTTATTTTAATTACAGTTACAGTATGCTATGTTTGTCAACAATAAAGTTATTGTGCGTTATGAACAAGACGTCATCAACCAGCTGATCGAGATGAAGTGGATCAACAACTACAGATAGCCGAAATTAAGCGAGAATGAGAAGAACAAGCAAGAGAACACAAAATTATTGCCAATAATTTGAGGGTGAAATACAATTTAAATAGACATAACAATGATGTACGAAGTACTGTTATTATACCATGAAGTGCTGTATTATGAAGAGAAGCCATTGTCATGGACATATTAGATGCACTTGTTGTATTTTTCGTTTTTCATGTATAAAAGTTTAGTACAAAGTTATCGCTAATATTTCAAGTATCAGATGAAATAAGTCCGAATCAAAAAAGTATTTGTCATTCTTTAGGCATTTGAATTTCTGAAAATTAATGTTACTTAAGTGAGTGCAACTGCTTGGGACTATCCGACGCACCTCTGATATCTATCAATAACAAAGATCTTGCTCCAAAGTCGCGATTAGAGTATTAACAGGGCATAAACGTTCGATATTTTCGACAACATATAATCCGACGTCCTATAGAGTAGTCAGTACTCCTAGCCAGTAGACGGACATTAGCTGTACGTTCTATTGTGTAACGAATCTATAAGTTGTCATTTGTAAATTTGATCAATATTATCAAAGTGGATGTGCTACCTTAAGCCCATCGTTCCTTCTGTTCACCTCTCTGGCTGATATATTACTAAACTCTCTAATAGGAGAACTTCATCATTCATACTGCTCAAGTGTGTATGTCACAGTAGATTGGACAATGGCATGATGAACGCTTGATATACAATCTATCAAGGAGGTCAAGATGGCTATTGTTCTGATATTCGAAAAAAAAATTCTACCTTATATATACAGTAGTAAGGTTCTAATGGGATACATCGAATGTTTAATATTTCTTTGCGACAAAATATTCACATATACAAAATACAAAAAAGTCAACCGGTTTTATACATACCCAAGCGCTTTTCAAGCATAATAATTTAATTATTTCCAGATCAACATTCACTAAAGCAAAAGGTAAATTATTACGTCTACAGAGTAAAACGAGACTTATTGCTTTTCTCCGGAAAAGAACTCTTCTTTTTGACCGCACACTTTCCTATCCGATTGAGTTACTCGTTCTCAGTTGTTTCTGATAGTAAAGATTTGGAGAAAAATCATTCGAAAGTTGAAATTATTATTCCGATTGAGTGTTGTTATTAAGGTATGGTGTCTTATAAAATGACTATATTTATAAATACTTTACTGGCTTTTCTTCCATGATATAATTAATCCCGATAGGTGGTAATCAGAGCTGCAGAATCTGCTTGTTGGATTGTGACTCTGGCGGATTGTGTTTTGTAAAAACTTTTTCTGTTCAGGGAAATTTTCCGATCTCGCGGGTACATTCTGCACCTCTGCTGTTGATGCTTAATAGCTTATATACTCTTTGGTGAATCTATAACTACACTGTTAAAAATTTGTGTTCTTCAAAAAACAAAAAAAAATGATCTTCATTTGTCCCCTATAGAGATGATATATGTGTTCTCCAAAGATTTACAGAACAAGAATCTTCAGTTTTCTCAAGAACAAAATATTTGTTCTTTAAGTTTTTTGATCTCTGGACAACTTGTTCTTCAGAGAACAGATTTTTCAAGGACTTCTAAAAAACTGAAGAACAAGTTTTGTGTTTTCTGAAGAACACAGACGATGAAGATGACACTTTCTGAAGAAAAAAAGTGTTGTTCTTCAGATTTTTGATCTCTATAGGGGACAAATGGTTCTCTGAAGAACTCACTTTTTAAGAACTATCAAAAACTTGAAGAACATAGCTTTTGTTCTTTAGAAAACAAAAATGTTTCCCTTCGCCTTGTTTTACATTAGATTGGAGAGGGTTGAGCTAGCTAATACCCTTTAGAAAATCTAATCTTCAATGAAGAAATCAACCACAACTCAATTCAACTACATGGTTGAGGGGAGAACAAAAAAGGCAGAAATCACCAATGCCGTAAGAGGCAGACGAACAAACATGCAGAATTAAGAATAATGGTAGATAGATAATACACACGAAAAAACAGAAATCTCATGAGTGTCTTAAAAACCTCCTTCTATTTTCTCAAAGTAACTATAATTTTTTAATTAACGTTCGAACACAGTACTTTCACACCAACCGCGATTTTTTCGAATAAAATCAAATCAAATAATTCATTAGTCTTTTCTGTTCTTTTATAAAAATCAATATTAAAGAAATGAAATAGACCCCATGTCACTACTGTTTCTAATGAATTACCTGTTTTAACAAAATGATTTGAATCTAAACTAATTTTGTAATAAGTAATGGAATCGTGACATACTAGTATAGACAACCAAGGACTAGATCTTTTGAATCCTTAATGTAAAAATTAAAAAAGTGCATGAGTGACTTCATTACATGCAAGATGTGACTTTTTAGTGCTGCAGTTAATAAGAAAATTCGAATTAGCCTACTCGATTTTAAAAGAACTAGACGACATAAAACTTCTTATGACTTTTAAATTCACGTTTTTGAAACAAATCAATTAAACGAGCAATGATGCATCCACTTATCGACAATATCTCATTCTCGCATTCGTTTGATTCTGATGATAACACTCGAAGTTACGTCCCGCAGAAGATTATCTCCGATTAGCAACACCTAGAACGCAATAAAAGTCGAAAAATGAGACAGTATTAACCGAGTAGAGCAACACTCTCGTAAACGAATCTTTTTCGGAAACGTGAATTCAAAGAACCTTCAACTGGAACAAATAAATTAGATTCGGAGACACATTTGACAAATGAATAATGAAAACAAACAGACAAAACGACGATAGAATAGAATCTGAAAGAAGGATAATCATCCAAACATCAATGGTTTGCCCGAGAAAATTTCGACAAAAGCTAAGGACGATCATGCAGCTCGCAAAAAAAAGTTTGTCTGTTTATTGTTTTGAGTTTGTAGAAGGCAGTCATCACTATTACCATTTGATCGCATTCTTCGCCTCTCCTCAACTTGCGCTGATATACGCATTTTCATAAACAAATATTTTAATGGACTGTGCACTGTAAAAAATAAAGTGCTAAAAAAGTGTTTTTTATGAAAACTGTTTTGCTAAAAGCGCATCGCTAAACATAGTCCTTCCAGGTATAGAGAAAATAAATCACTTTTAACCTGCTGTGAACTAGAGCGTTTCGTAAAAAAACGCGCTTTCAAAGTGATTATAAAAAGAGCATTTTTAAAAATATATAGTAAAAAGACGCTTTTGAAGTAACCCAAGAAAAAACAGTGTGACATGAAGCATTTTTTTAAAAAGACACTTTTTAAAGTCATGTTGACAAGTCATTCACCTCTTTTATTTTGCTATTACTACTAGTATATATGTAACGCTGATTTTCTTCGAATAACTTAGAAATTTTTCTCTTCAACGACTATACAAGTTATCGAAACTTGCCTAGAAGAAGTGTCCTTCTATGGATTAGTATTAGTGGTAGTATCAAACTTTCAGAGGGTACTAAGAATAGTTCCTTGGTTCAAAGGAATCAAAAATTAACAAAAATTAGAAAATCATACTTATGAGTTCAAAATTAAATATAATAAAATTTGAGAAATGTCGTTCAAAAAAGTGGCCTAGAGAAGAGCACTTTCAAAAGCAATCTCTTGTGGCGCTGATCCTATTTGTAGCGGTCTTTATTTCGTTTACTTTTCAAGTGACCACCGGAGAGCGCTTTGCAAGTGGTTTTCTTTAAAGCACTTTTCAAAATGTTCTCCAGTCAAACACTTAAAAAGCACGGCAAAACAAGATCGCTTCAAATAGGATCAGCGCCAGTACAGAGCGCTTTCTCTCTTACAGTGTATCCACACTGTCCTGTTCTTTATAATAATGAAGAACTAGTTTTTCGAAGAACAAAAACTCTGCTAAAGAACAAAATCGAGAAAATAGGCTGAAAAATATATTCTGTTCTTCAGTTTTCAAAGAACACATTCGTGTTCTTCACCATGTTCTCCGGAAGAACACAGATTTTTAACAGTGTAGACTTATAAAGTAAGGGTATTTTCGAAAACTTGATCGGTTTTCGTCCAAGAGATATTTATTCTCGGTAACAGTCACGTAATATTGTACAACATACAAGATTATAGTTATTTGTAAGAAATAATTAAACCAATCATACTTTGCAAAGAATTGAAAGTCGTCTCAAGGAAACAACAATCAATGATAGTGAGAACATTAAACTACAGGATCCAAGAAGACTATAATGATCTTTTATTCTGGAAGACGGTTACACTATAGAGTGTCATACGACAATTAACTATCTTCTATAAAATATTTTTTCATTTTATGAATTAATTATTTGACAAATAATTATTTTTAAAAATATTTCGAATATGTCATCTTCACCGATGTACGTCTGGTTGCTCTTTTCCCAATCGATCTATACGAGCAGATATATAGCCGAGAACGAATGGTTGATTCGAAAGAGAAAACACAGGATAGAAGAAAGCAAAAAGTTGCTGATGTATAGCATTTAATGTATCTTTACGCATGTCTTTAGTGAAGCATAGTTGAAAAACAATAATGATAATTACTATTATGTTCTGAATAAAATAATAGTCTCGTCTAAATGTGTTTTCAAACTTTTTTAAAACTGTAGGGATTCACTTATTCCTATTTTACTTAGTCGGCTTAGTACAGTCTTATTAATTTAGAAATTTAATATTCAGGGAACAGATAAATATTTATTTTAAGATGATCTACCAAAACAGCATCCATAGCCGGCATCTCATCGCTCTCTAATTGAGCGTCTAAATCACATTCAAAAGTTCATATCGGATAAAAATTAAAATGTTTCTCCTTCTTTTAGCAAGCATTTTGTTCAACAGTTAATTACTTGAAAGTCTTACTTCACTGTTATTCTCCTGACCCGAAAGTCGTTTCTTTCAATGCTATTCCGTATTTCACGAATTCTCACTCACCACTGAACTATTTCTATTCGATCAGCTGCTCTTCGAAGCAGAGTTATGCCTGAAATCTCGAAATGTTGTATATTTACCGTACTCACCAGAACGTCTTAATTTTATCCGATACGAGCTTCTGAATGTGATACTTAAACGCCCCATCAAAAAAACAATGAAGCACCATATATAAGGAAAAAGGTCTATTTCCTCATGGAGTAGTCAATATCTTCAACTTAAGATACTCCTTCACCTAAGAAATGATTATTTTTTTAAAACGATCGATATTAAGCTGACCTCTTGAAAAGCTGTGCCGTATACATTAAAAGGCGAAACTAAAAATATTTTCAATAGTGCTAAATAGTACAGCAAGCATTTATGATAAAAATGGACGTCTGCTAGCTCTGAGAGATAGTTTGATCAACAGTTATGAGAGTTCCAAAGTCTGCACCATATTCTGGCACCACTATATCTCAAGATCTAATTTCGTCCTCCCACATTCAGTGTTTTAAAGATCTTTCCATTTCCTTTAATATTACGAAATTTGGGATGGCTTTAATATACGGGTAGAGGTGTTTGACAACTAATTTATCGGCAGTCCCTTGTAGAATTCAAAACTTTATCAGCGGTAGGGCCGCCGCAGCTGTCATCACCATATATAGAAAAAAATTGTAATTAGAACTTCATAGCGTTAGGTTTTTCTTTGAAGGTTTAAGAAAAATCAAAGTTTTTAGAAATCTCGGAAGAGATTTCTTTACGTTTTTAGATAAAATTCACGTTGTCCGCCTGATTTTAACCATGGTTATACCCATTACGCCTGAACTACATGAGATATTAATTTTAAATTTTACTGTAAATTATTTATGGTATGCTTAATAAATGCTGAAAAGATACTAAGCTAAACATCCGACTCAATTCAGCGAAAATGTATTTCTTATGCAAAACTGCTGTTCAAATTTTTTTATTATATCAAACAAAAGAAATTTATATTCTCTTGTTTTCTATTACAGCAAACATTATATATTCGAATTTGTTTCTAAAAAGATTGAGAAGTATTTTCATATACTGTATAGCTTGTATAGTATCCTTCATTAAGTAAAAATTTGATAATAGCAGAGAAGAAAAAATTTGATTAGACATCAAGAAAAGCTCATCGTAACTATTTTGGAGTATTAGTGGTATAGTAGACTTTTGGCAAGTAATGACGTTTTTGCATGTCAAAAAATGGATGAAAGGAATAGAATATACACGCACATAGATCGAAAGATGTATGTAATGAGAATTCTATATATGTATAAAACCATCCTCAACTTCTTTGTATGTATCTAGTAGTTGCTTATTAGAATAGAAAAAAAAGGCGAAACGACACACATAGTCTACATAACGAGAGAAAAACTTGAGCTTTCTAATATTTCTTTTTCCTTCTACAGAAATTATTTCTGAAAAAGAGGCAACAATACAAAATATTCTTTTTCTCTGTTTGTTCTATCTCGCATATAGTCTAAAAGTTTACATAGTTTGGATCACTATATGTCTTTAGAAGAGAAAATTGCGTATGTAGCTTTTACTATAAAACATCTATCTACTTGCTTTGAAAGAAAAAAGGACGAAAAAGAAAAAAAATTCTGGAAAAAAACGTCGACAAAGCTAAAATAATAATAAGACGCATTCATTACATCATTAATCAGTCAATCATTCTACTCTTGTTACTACAGACACACACACGTTTTTCTCACATGCATTTATCCAAGAATGAACTAAAATGGAAAAAATAAAGTAGGTGAATTAACAGGTTCTTTTGTTTTAAAACATTTAGTCTAGTTGCGATTGTGTGGTAAGTAAACCACATTTCAGAAGAATGCGTGTATCGGTTGGTATAGCTCATTTTTGTAGTGAGAAATGAATGAAAAAATTCCATAGGCTGGCTTAAACTAGTTAAAAGACTACAATTATTTTATCATCGTCAGTTTGCTACAAAATTCTGAAAATTTCAAGTGATATTAACACTACCTGCTCTGTAAAAATAAAGATTTGTGTACAAAATCTAAAAGGGTATAGAGAAGTGAAACCATTTCTGAACCTTTTAGGTTCTGAAAAAGTAGATCATTTCAGCAGCTTAGGCGTGCTTTCACAGTATTAGGCGGTGGAAACTGAGCCCGAAAAATACTTGAAACTACTTTAATTTTTGTTTTATCGCGAGAAACTCATGAGGAAAAAACATAACGGAATATCGTTTTAATGCACTTAAAACGGTTTCTTATCGTACCTTTTCTTCTACGAAATCCAAAAGGGTTTAGAAATGGTTGCAGTTCTCTATACCCTTTCGTACATAAATCTGTTTTTTTAGAGAGTGGTAAAGTTAGAGCAGTTTAGTACACACGATACTAAAATATCAAAAACCGAAAAGAATTGTAGAACTAGTTTGAGTCAGGACTTCTGTGTTAAAAATAGCCATGATTGTTTTTTTAAAGTAGTCAACACAGATATTGAGTAAACGTAAAAGAGTACCTAAAATGCTCAAAAATGAAATTTTGTTCAGACTGTATCTATTTAAAAGAGCATTCAGAGTTATTGAATAAATTCAAATTTTTGACTATTCGTACTTTAAAATAGTTGAACTGTGAGTTTTTACTAAAAGTTATCGAAAAAGATTTGTCATAAATCCATTTTTATTTTCTGTATTATTATCTTTTCTTTATTTTGAATTTCTAAATCATATAGCAGTTGAAAGAGCAAAATTCGTAAATAAAACAATGATTTCACATGTTAGGATCAGATCTGAGTATCGAACATATTTGAATTATTGAAGTTTTCTGAATTGATTACATTGAATAGTTAGAACATCATAAAATCTGTAATACCAATATAAAAACTTAACGCCAATTTGTCCAGCAGACGATTCTCTACAATATGAAGAGGCTTCTCGCTGTATTCCACTGTAAATAGAAAAGGCTACTATAAATTTCAATTAAAATTAAGTTTCCGCTTGATGAACACTTTCGTAAGACTAAGTAGGAAAATGGGGCTTCTATGAGGAAAAACGTTACTTTAAAAATATAGAATGTAGCACTACTACTCTCCCGCCTGATATATTTGAGGCATACCAAAGTTGGGAAAATTTTTTTCAGAGCTAATATATAAATTTGTTATCAACTTCACCTTCTTTGTCGAAATAGAACTGCCATCCGAGTATTACCTGGTCAGCACTAGAATATATTCTAGTATTTTGTCTACAACATGTGGCTATTTGATTGTAAAATGTTGATGAAACTTTAGATTAAAGTACCCGTTTTTTCTTTTATATGACTGATTTTGACAAGCGTGTTTTGTACACAGTCTGTACCAATTAGTAAAAATTACTTCCTCAATACATGCAGCTGTTTTCGATTACTTGTGCTGCACTATTCATTCATTCTACTTTGACACATCGTAAAAGATTGGGTATAAAGAAATTTGAATAAGAAATAGTGAGAGACACTCAATCAAATTCATTATACTATATCATTTTAGAAAATTCTTGTCAGAAGAGCCACGATTCAAGATAAATATACAAAGCGTCTTGTAATAAGTATCAAACGTAATTACCACTGGGAATTTCTCTTATTCATACAAATAAGTATAGAAAACCGGACCATAGTTTTTTAACTCATTTTAAAAAATCAATTTGTGTTGTATTTACTTGTATAAAATTATCGCGTATATAACTTTCAGTCTTTGTACAGGGAAGATCGCTGATACATAAATTAATGTTTTTCAATACATGTTCACTCCCCCTAGACCTTGGCTGATATATTCCACTTTGTTTCATCTTCATATACACACATAATTAACTACGCACGATGCCTTTTTTTTAAAAAAAAAGAAATTACATTGTAATTGTAGATATAGACAGAGAGGAGTGTAAGAAGTTAAAGGTCATATTTCTATATACACACTTATGTAAGAAAGAGAAGGTATCGAAATCATACAGTAAAAGTATACACGCACACAATTTATCTGTCGAGGTGTTATGATGATGCTACTAAAGAAAAATATGACTTGCATTCAACAATACATCAGAACAACAACAAAAAGTACTAATCTGACAATTGAACCGATTGATTGAACACATGCATACAGAGAGCTCGTTTCTATATACACAAAGTTTATTGTAAGTTTAATCTTTTCTGTGTATTAATATCATATATTCATCGACGCGCATCATTGTATACGTCCCAAGCAATTTTCATAGGCAGACAATTTTAGTTCTAGCACCATGTTTAAAACAAAAGTACGTTTTTGTTTAAGATTATTATATTCTTTCTCAGACCTTCAAGGATGTTTAATTTATAGACATCTGCAGGCAAGAAAATATTTTTTACACTGTATTGCTCTTTGAGGTTAAGTTCTTAATTGATTAGTTTTACTCTTTCTTTCTTCTATATGGACATTGATGTTTTCCCCTCTTACTATGCTCGGAAAAGAATAAAAAATTCTTTCTAGATAATCGTATACATTCTTGCTATAGTTTTAATTATATTATGATAACTTATAAGAATTACTATCACACATCATAACAACGTAATAAACGAAGGAGAAAGTCTGTCTCTATTTAATAAAGATAATCAACAACTTGTATAACGTTAGTTAGTAATAATGTTCTCATGTGGAAAAAAAGACATTTTGTGATTAATGCGATTCCATTTCAAATATCTGTCATTATAACGCGTATGAACGTATTGCCCCTTAAAAAACAGTACAAAAATAGTTTCACTTTATTCTTAGTGGTTTTAGAACCAACAAATTAACTAATGGTTAATAGGTTAGATTACTTCTTGTTCGAACTTTGTAACTTTTTACAAGAACAAAAATAGTCTCATCAATATTGAGCGGAAACAGGCAGTAATAAGTATGATTGTTTTCTTCTTATTTTGTTTTTGAAAAAAGTTCCGATTACTAGTTAATGGAAAAAACAGTTCTTCTAGTGAAGTTCAAATATTCCGTTTTCCAAGGAAATGCAATAAAATGAACGACATATTTAGCTTAGAAAAATATGATTTTTTTTCTCTTCTCATGACAGTCTTTCTTGTGAGTTTTAGACTGCGTGGATGGAAAGAATAAATATTTCTTCTTTTTTTTTTTTTTTGCTTTTCGAACCGTAGTGGGCTTTATCGTTTATGTTCAAGGGAGAAGAATACATACACTGAACAGATTACTATTCAATTTTTTTTTCTTCTTTTCACTCTCACTGTATAATTAAGATTCAATGTAACATCACTTCGTCGGAATAGATTAAAATGAAAAAAAATGTTTTCGTTAAAACATCTTCGCATCGACAAATGTGTGTAACATATCATTAGACTATATGGCGATGTTTACACTCTAATTTATTATCTGAATGAGATAAGGACTGTCACTAAATGAAAATAAAAAATTAGAGTGTGCATATGGTTGGCAGATGAACCAAAGAATTATATTTAGCACTATTGTTGAACCAATTCAAATTCTTAGCAGATATTTTAATAATGTATTTTACTAGTGAGAAAAATGAAAGTTGAACTAATCTGTATCATAAATTATTCTTCGATTTTTAAATGATTATATTAAATATTATCTGAATATATATTTTTTTATTTTGTAATTCTAGAGTATTATCAATAATAACACATTGTCAATATGCTCAAAAACAACGTCAAATTAGAATATGATACAACGTTGGCATCCCAATTATTAGATAGTATTGATGCTCATTTAAACGAGTCTAATAATCATTCATTATCGTTATTATTACATCGAAATAATAATAATATTCAAATGGAACATGTCATGTCTGTTGATCGTTCAGATGACAGCGATAATTCAAGTTCAAAAATTGAATTGGACGATGATGATAATGGTGAACTTTGGTTAAGTGGTCATCGTAGCATATTTTCATCATATGGAGATCATATTGAAGTGCGAAAAACGCCTATTGTTCGTGAACGACCTGCTAAATATTTGACCGACAGTTTATTACAACAATTACCGTCAAAGAATGGAGGAGTGTCAAACAGTGTCTACGAAGGATTTCATTGGGATTTGTATGATGCTGAACACATGTATCATTTAGCATTTGATCAACAACGAATAACGCCAGATGAGGTGAATAGTAATGGAGACAGTGATAATAGTAAAACTGGTCAAAGTCAAAGTCTAAGTGATTGGTCAATGAGACTGAGTTCAACGCATCATACTCATGATACTGGAGAAGATACTGGGGATGAAGCATCGTCATCATCGATCACGGGAATTACTCAGAAAATAATACCAGATAATAGCACAACACGAACATCATGGCATCAAATGAAAGAAAGAAGTACGAGGAAAAATAAATCATCGATAAACAGTTCAACAACAACTGATGATGATGAAAAACGTGAGAATAGTCCACTGACACTTTATCGACTATTTCAACGTACAAGATCTCAGCAACCTCATAAACTTTATCAAAATTTTAGTGATAAAAGTGTATGTGATTCATTATCATCCACAGCATCGTCAATTCAACATCCAACAGTATTTCCATGTGTAAAACTTTCTAGTCCGACAACGTTTTCAAAATTAAAATTAAACGGAACAGTTGATAATGGCAATATATTATCATCTTTGGCAGTATCTAATGATATTGCATTAACAAAGAATAAAAAGTCATCACTAGAATCAAATAAGCGAAAGTCAACAAGTGGTAAGTGATATCTGCTATTTGCTGAATCTATGAAGCATAAAGAGGCTCCTTTTAGGAGTCAACGAAACTTCATGCTAGAATATTATTTTTATTGTCTCAATTCTAGAAAAAATAGCGTGTGATCAATCAACTCAATTTCCTCTGTACAGAAATGATCAATCAATCCAAACATCATTGAACAACGATTCTAAAACATACTTTATGCACTATTGTCGTACGAATAAATGTTCGCAAACCGAACGAAATCAATCACTACATACAAATAGATATTCCCTACCAACTAATCTTTGTTATGGCAATGATGGACATCTTCAATCAAAATTATTACTTTTATCTCGTTCAAAAAGTTTACCAAAATTTGCTGTTGATAACACAAAATTTTCTAGTCAAAATCATCAATTTTTACCCAAAAATGTTAAATCATTACCAAATCTTGATTTTTTGAATACTTATGACTCGACAACATTTAATCAAATAAGATCATCGTCATCAAATGAATGTATAAAAAAGACGATAAATAATTATGATGATCTTAATTCTAAAAAGACAAAAACAGTATTCTATTGTATTAATACGAACAGTAATCGCTCAATACCGTTTCATTCACAATTTTATCATAAACCACGAACACTAAAAGAAATAAAACGAATTAAAAATGTAAAAACCGTATATCAAAAACTCACTAGTCCAACAGCAACATTACCGTCACCAAGTTTTACATCACCATTAAGTCCAATTATTAACAAGTGTGAAGAAGAAGAAGAAGCTTCGTTAAGTGGATATTCTCAACAGTCGACAAGCAGCAATAATAGTACATCAAGTAGTGGATATTTTAGTAATGCTGAACGTCAACAACAACAGCAACCGATAACTACCACTGCACCCACAACAATAGCAAAAGAATTTCATACACCACATTTAAAATCATGTTTGAAACGAGCAAAAACTGAAGATCTAACAGTAGCATTAACACCAATAATTGCCTGTGGGGGATCAGATGTATTGGCTGGTGGTGTCGCAGGAGATATATTTACATTGGCTGCTATATCACGTATTGGATGGAAAAATACAACAACAAACACAAATTTAAGTCGTCAACGTCGCTATTCAGCACCCACTTATTCATCACTGACTAATTTATCAAATCAAATAAACGTACAATTGCGTACAAGAAGAAATGGGACATTATCCGAACACGATCTTCGAACGAAAAAAAGTGTGAGCTTCTGTGAAAACATAATCAAAAGAGTAATTACACCTTCAGCTAGTCCAAAACATCGGCCATTAATGACAGTAACAAATCATTCCATAACTAAAAAATATACGAACGGTAAAAAGAATTTGATATGATAAGTGTTCATTAGTTAGTTTTAAAGTGTTTTTAGATACATATGAAATCGATTTGCTTCCAGCCGAAAGTTTTACCGACAGTCCACCAAGTGAATTTAATTTGTCGGCTGAGGAGGAAGATGAAACACAAAAACCAATGAACTATATCGAATCGAAAACAAATATACTCCAGAACAACACTACAAATGTAACAAGAGCAAAGAAAAATTCAAAATCTTCTATCGACATAGGTTTGTACATTCTAAATGCATTATTTTAAATACTTATTTATGTTTTTTGACTAAATCGTTTTAGCTCTTGTCAAAGCGTTTGCTAATACTGTTCTTCGTATACTTGAGATCAAATGTGGTGATCAGGTAAGTTTTTCTCATTTCGGTTTAATGACATTGTATCTCAAGTTTTCTTTTTGCTTCTTTTACAGTCATATTACTTGAATAACAATAGTAATCAAGATCTTGATCGAACATTGCGAAATGAATTTTGTCCACAACTTCGTGAAGTGTTAGAAGACGGTTTAAAACAGCATGCTGGCTCATTATTTTCCAAAAAGATAACATTATGGCGGATTATTGATTTGGCCACACCACAAACTCCACAAACACGACCCTATTATGAAGCGAAAATCAAAGCACAATATCTTCAAGGTAGTTCAATAGATTGGACAGATAAATTCAATGCATTCATATTTAGTCTATTAAAGTAAGCTATAATTTCATTGAATATGTCATTGGAGCTACTATTCGATCTGTTTTAGTTTTCATGAATTAACGAACTGGCTGAATCATTTTATCCAACAGCATGAATTACTCATGACTTATTATGAATCGTCGGCATTCGTTCTCGTTTATAACGAGAACAATGACATATTTGAATGCTTGACAAATCAATTAGAAAAACTATCTCCATTACCATTTCGTTTAAAATATTCGATTTTAAATCCTCACGTATTAACGCATTATTCACCAACATCCTCGACATCTTCATCATCCACAAACACAACAAATGATAAAATTCATCGATCTGCACAACAAAAACATAATCCTACTACTATTCCTACTACTAAAACTCATATACAATCACCATCTGTGCCTCTCACACGTCCTACATCATTGTTACCGAAGCGTTTCAATGTTCGGGCGTGGCTTAGAGATCGAAAAAATATTCAAGGAAAAGTTTCACCAAAAGAACATCAACAATTCGTACGCCCTATTCAACAACAACAACAACAGCAGCAGGGTGGGCACACAAATACAGACAGTAACAAACAAAACACAAAGCCCGTAGCTATTCAGAAATGTTCTGTACCAACATTAAATGGACAACATTTATTAACAAAAAGAAAACAGATTGTAGTATTACAACAATGATAAAATGTGTGTTCAGCAGTGCCCTCGATTCGCATAAAATGCTCTTTCTCTCTCTCTATCTCTTTATTTAGTTTATTTGTATTTTTGTTTTTCAAACCACTTTCAAATTTTTCGTCAAATTTATATACAGTTCGAAAACTACATGTTTTAAATAAAGATATAAGTCGTTCATATTATTTTTAGTATCAATACGTCAACTAGTAGTCTAATTCTCAAATATATGATCATATTACTTTAGTGAATGTACTTTGGATCCAAATACTTGAAATATGTACTTCGTTTGTGTAATTAAGCCAACATTCCTTTTTCTCAGAGGATATACCGTTTACTCAATATTAAACAAATTTTTCTAGTATAGAATACAGCAAATTCATACCTCATTAATGAATGTTTGACCTGGGCACATATCAGGGTGTGATTGATATAAGCGTCTGAATTAAACAATTTTCTCATTTGTCGCTATTGTGATGATTACACATTAAAAAATTGAATATTTTTTAAGGTTTCAATTCAAATCGAATTTTTTTCATCACAATTGTAAAGTTTTTTGTGTCATTGACAATGTGTTTTGTTGTTGTTATCAGCTGAAACACAAATAAAAACAAGAGCATGGAAAACATCAGACACTTATTAACAATAGCGTATTGTTCTTCTCTATGATTAAAGTTATGGAACTATGCTGGTAATATGTCAACAGTAGACGCAAAACGAAATCGTCCATTTAGAAGGGTATTATATCGGCAAGATTCGAAAGATTCGACGATTATTCAAGATATTACACCAAGAATTGATGGTTATCTAACTGATTCAGATGCTACTTTTAAGGGACTATCAAATATAGTTCAGATGACCGATGCATCAAGAAAACTTATGTATCGAGAGGGAATAAAATACAAATCACCGCTAACACTTATAAAATACTTTTCACGTGTTAGAAACGATCCAATGTCAAAGTATTTAAAAGTATTAAATTTTCAACAACACAATGTAATGAGAAAAGCGTATAAATTCAAAGGTTATGGAAGTCAAACTGTAGCGTAAGTGTTTAAGAATTTCTAAATGTTTCTGTTCAAACTGTGATAATCAATTTTACCCAGGTCAAAAAATCAGTTCGAGATCTTACACGATCTTATAAAATCTTATAAAAATCATACAAGAACCTTACGAAATCTTATTATAAGATCTTACATCAAGAATCCGTTTCTATGTTTCTTATACGAATCTTACGAAATCAGACGGAATCGTACAAGAATCTTATAAGATCTTACAGCAAGATTCTTTGACCTGGGTATGAAAATGACGCATAATATAATCAATCCTACCTAATTCCAAAATATTTGATATATGTACTTGTTTAAATTGAAATTAAGATTCACGTCGAACTCTTGAGAACAAAGAACAGGGGGAAAACACAGACTATTGTTGAATTAGAGTTTTTCGTAGCTCTAATAAATATTGAAACATGATTTATATTCTTATCTCTATTTTCTTGAATATTTTAAACGAGATCAAACGTCTGAAACTAAATTTAAGCAGTGATATTTTTCTTAAACACAGTCAATAATAATATCAGAAGTAAATGCGCTAAGGCCTGGTGGTCTAGTGGTATGATTCTCGCTTAGGGTGCGAGAGGTCCCGGGTTCAATCCCCGGCCAGGCCCTTGATATATATCTTTTTATTTTTTGTTATCAGAACGAAAAAAAATCTATCATGATATACAGATGACTGACTGTTTTTAATCCTCTAAGGCATGTTATACTTTTATTCATCATATTTTTAAACTTTTGTTGCATGTAACCCACTGTGTGGCAATTTTTTTTAACAGACGAGTTGAGCAAAATAACAACAGCTCAATCTGATGTATACTCATTCTAACATGGCAAATTTGCGGTTGGTAAATGATTTCACACCATATCGACTTGCTATGGAGGTTTTTTGTGCTTAGAAATGAATACTAGTTTATTTTTGCTTGAAGAGAGATTGTTTAGTATTATAATCTCACTCACAATAATTACAAGCAACTTTTTGACTATTTTATTATGTTGGTGCAGAAATATATTTTTATAGTTAAACAGTTTAAAGTTCCTAAACTAACGTTCTACCAAGTTTTAATATATTCTGACCTATTGGATTAGTAATATTGTTTATTAAATTACAGTACGATGGTCGTTTATTTATCAAAAAAACATGATTTTTTAGTTCCACTCGTGTTCCAGAAAATTTGACGTAAAATTTCTTATTCAAGTATTGATTGACTTAATGAAAAGAGAATAGAACGATTCCAAAATGAAAAATCACAAATTTTTCTTTTAAGAAATAGTTGTTTTTTATATTTTCGATAATCTAAATCTTGTAAGGGCAACCACTTCTGATTCAAAAACATGATTAATAGTGCAGTTGTTTTGAATTTCATCCTATTCTTTATTTTCTCTGGATATTTCGACCTTAACTGATCATTTTTCAACATAAAAGTACTGTACAGAAAAAATAAAAAATACTTTCTATTTTCAATATAGTGAAGAAAATAAAGGATATGATGAAATTCAAAACAGCTACACTATTAATCGTATTTTTGATAATATGTTGGATGTTCATTAAAATCTTTCTAAACAGGTTTTCATCGTGTTTGTTGTTGTTCACATATCCGTCAATTATTTATTTATTGATCTTTATAGACCAAACGCGCGTTTGGATTTTTTAGTCGATTCTTTTCTTTCAAATTTTGATTCTAATTTCTTTTTCTTCCTCGTTCTTCTTTTTAAAATATGATTTTATTTGTAACAAGATATAGATGTGCGTAGATTAGAAACCAAAAGACAATGCTGTTACTCCCGTGTGTGTGTGCAATTCGAAATTTTTTAGGGAAAGAGATGTAGAAAAAAAAAAACATTTTTTACCTCATTCATAACATTTTTATTTTTTTATTTGTTCTCCTTTTCACAAAATCAAAGTAAAAACGCTCGAAGAACTTAATATTTTATTTCAACTATTTTTTTATCAACATTGCATCTTTTTTTTGATCGATGTTCAATATTTAAATAACTTAATTTTCTCTATTATTAATTAATCATTTTTAATGTTTAAAAAACTAAGATAAATATGCCTTCATCAAAAAATGTACAACGCCGAACAAAATTAGTTCCGGCTGACAATCATCCAATAGAAAATAATGAATATTATGATGAGTACGTCTATTATCCATATTATCCACAAGACACGCCAGGTGGAGGATATCAATATGTTCAAGAACAACCCAGTTATGTTATTGAATCAGATGATTATTATACAAACGCTCCACCCACACCTCCAACACCTGACACAGTCAATTATCCGACGTAAGTGAGAACAACTAAAAATAACTACAGAGATTTTCTCAAAGTCAATCTTAAATAATTGTGTTACCACTTCAATAAAGAATATTAATAATTAAGTAGCATTTAACTAGACTAGAAGGTAGTCATGCTTGTACGAAGAGCTGATTGTACTATCACTAATATCACGGAAGTTTTTCTTCTTCTTTTCTTATGCAAATCGTTCAAATTACATTAACCTATTTATTTAAAACTACAAAGTAATAAAAAAAAAACGCCATATAACTGTTCTGCGTAGTATTTACTCTTACGAGAGAAAAATATAATTGTATTTTAAAATATATGATACACTTGCTTTACATGATGTCTTATGTGATCTATAATAGTGTATTATTAGAGATTGTTGTTAACCCTATCAACCGATAAAAGTAAATTTTACTTCGGCGATAATTAAGACAATTATGTCACTTAATCAACTAGCCGCATTATGATCTTAAAAAAGCAACAAACTTTCTTTTGACAATTTGTTTAATTGGCATAGATCTTTTAATTGAAGACTAAATTAGCTAACTGTCATAATTCTCTGCAAAGTATGTGGATAAATTTTATATAAGGAAACGTTTTTCGAATGTCATGAATTATTTATTTAGCGTTTTTTTATTTTCTATTATGAGACCTTTAAAAAACACAATAATTCAATAACAATCATTCTCTATATATTTCATAGTTACGGATATGTACTTGGAGAGAAAAAGAAACTCTACGTTTGCCACATATGGTGTGCGATGGCAAAAACTAAAGAAATGAACAACAATATATATATATATATATAGTTGTACTCTGTGTAAACTTCTTCGGTATATTCTGGAATACTATGCAGGATATCAAATATTTTCCTTCTCTTGTACAAAAAGAAATATTCAAATTTCTGGAAGATTTTTGAACGAAAAAAATATTTTACCCTGCTAGTACTCAGCCGAGCTGGAAATTTTATAGTGAAATAATTTCAACTTGAACGGTTATTTATTTTAGTTTTATATTAGAATAAGAACTGGAGTGAATAAAAACGATTCAATTATTTCTATATTTTCGATACAACATGATGACGCTTCTTGGATACCGTTTATATTATGTTTGACATCGAAAAGGAAACAGTGGCTTTTGTTTACGCTTAAATAAACAATAATACTTATTAGTTGAATTAATAGTTATCTTCTGTAGAGGCACAGTTTTCAACAATGTTGATTTGTCTTAAAATGTAACCATCCCTAGTGGAAAACTTACTCAAGTCTTGCCCAGATCCTAGAATAATCTTATTAAGATCTTAGTAAGATTTAGCTTATATTTTTCTAGGATCTTAGACAAATCTTATTATAATCGTGAGACCTGAAAAATCTAAGATTTAACAAGATTTTGTTAAAATGTTAGTAAGATCTTATTAGAAATAGGTTATACTCTATCGAAGATTTTTCCACGACTCTATGGGAATCTGTTAATATCTTAACAGTAAGAACTATTACGTTTTTCAATAATCTTAATTTAGCATTAACTAACAGATTTGAATATCTAGCCTATACTATTGCGATAGAAGTTGGACACGTTTGAAGAATGAAGAGAGATTTCATGTTTTAGGGAATCCGATTCTAAACCTTAACTTGCACTGTACATTCTCTGAAAAGTTGTTGGACACTTTCGAGAGAGCAAGTACGAGAAAAGTCTAAAAGAAAAATAACAATGTAAAATTCAGTTATATTTACGTTGTTGTCTATACAAATGCATGAGAGCAAAACAAAAGGGTGAATAAAAGTAGAGTCATTAAATCTTATTCAAACCTTAATTCAGATCTTGGATTATCGAGATTGTAGAAGGTAAGGTCTTACAAGATCTTGCTAAGAAAATTTTAAGAAGTGTCTAAGATTTTTACTAGCCCATGTCGTCAATATCGGCTAACTACTACACGGTTATCGCCCAAAATGCTGGGAGGTATACGGCCACCAAAACTGAAATTATCGCACAGGCACTGCGGTGCCCTCTGGGATACCGTCGGTGTAACCAGCGGCACCGTCTGGTATTTTGTCATCATGACTACGTAGAACAGGAGTTCGAAACTAATTTACAACTTTCTTTTTTTTTATTGTTGAGTGCTTGTAAGTGCAGAAAGACTACCGATTTAGAAAAGTTGGACTCGAGTCGAAGTTCAGCCTTCGACGAGTCTCTGGAATCTGAAAGAAAAGTTGAATCTGAAAAAAAAACCAAATTTCTCGATTTTTTCCGTATTTCTTTTATACTTATAATGACTTGACCTGGGAAATTTTTGATGACTCATGACTTGACTTGAGACTTGGCATAAAAAATCAAGTCAAGTCATGCATATTTTTAAGCCGCTTATGTAATCTAATTTTAAATAATGATTTGGGAGTGTTGATGTTATAATATGTAAGAATTTATGCACAGTAACAAGACGCGCATTTTGCAATAGCATAGCAAGTCTGTGTTCTAACATCAAGGAATGGAGACTCTTTTATGTCATTTTCTACGGAAAAAAAAATTTCAAGTCATGACTTGCGACTTGACCTGACCTGAGTTGGAAAACCCGGAGAATTGACTTGGCTTGACTGGTGAAAATTTTTTATTAGTCATGACCTGACTTGACTTGTGACTTGAAAACCCGTGACTTGCTCAGCTCTGTTGCACATCAAGACGATGAATGGATAAAAATGGTTACCGTGCGGTATTGTTTTGTACCGCGGTCTAATAAATTACCATCGGTTAACCGCGCGGTATTACAACGGTATTTTGTTGAACGGACGGTATTTTAAAAAAAGCTCGACATAGGAGAAATGAATGTATTTTGTAGAGTTAATGTGATAGGAAAAGAAGAGTCATCCTACGCTGTGAGCAAATAAATATGGATTGACTTACACTGAAAAATAGTGAGTTCTCTGACTTCTGGGGAACTTGTAGAACAATGTGAATTTGAGTTCTCCATTTGTCCCAAATAGAGAACTCATTTCCAGTTCTCCAGGTTATCGAGAACTTAATTTGAGTTCTTTAGCCAGTTCTTTCTATGAGACAAATGGAGAACTTAAAGTTTTTATAGTGTAACAGATCTTAACTGACGTTTAATAGCAAATTATGATTGAAAAAAATAATAAAATCCGTGAGACGTATAAAAAGCGTCAGTTTCCAAAATGCTCCTTATTGTGTACGTATTAATAATAGTTTCTTATCATACTATTGGTAGATTTCTTTGGAAATTGTGCGTACATTTCATGGTCAAAAGTTAGATTTCTTTATACCATGGAACATGGAGAGCAACTTATCCAACATAAATAGCTTGCTAGGAGGAGTTTATCCTGTTGGAGGATATCCTATTCAGGTGAACTCTACACAATTTCAACGATGTTCATCTTTCCACATGTGTCTACAAACCATTTTCTGACTTTCACTCGTGATCACGCATGAAGATTAAAATTGAATTGAGAAATTTTTTACATGAAGATTTCTCCATCGGTAAGGACGACGTACCAGATAAACAAGACAATATAGACGTACAACGGAGGAGAATGTGTGATTCTTATCCTCCTGGTCATGATATTCTAAATAATAGTGAACTAGTTATGGTCATCAATACTCTATCAGTAACAGTCAAAGAGAAGTGTTGATTATTTTACTGTAGATAATGTCATACGTTCATATTGGCCAGCATCGGTCAGTAGAAGTCTGCAAGCAGACGTCTGAAGTAATTTGTTCGTCGAATAGGTTTCATAGCCACAACAACCATCATTGACGAGCGGGAAAAGGTAAAGAAAATTAAGTTCGAAATAATGAGCGGGAGAAAGAAAACTTGATAATAATTGTTTTTTGAGTATCAGCCAGCCATACGAATAAATATTTGAGAAACTCTCAGTTTATCAGTGTAAGACACGCGATTCCTTCTTTCTTTTTTCTATAGTTTTCACAGTACATTCAGCTCGAAATGTAATCAGCATTATCATGAAAGAATTATGATATCTTGTATGATTATCTCTAAGTATAATGGAAATCTCTGCTTCTCTTAAAGTAAGTGACTTTTACTTTAATCATAGATGTGTTAAAATTCAAGAGGCATTGATACCAACAAATAAATATGTATTTGTTTTTGTTCAATATTCTCTCGTTCATTTTAATTGCTATATGTACATAAAGAAAAAAAAGGAAACCTACAAAAGATTCTCGTAACAAAAGAGAATAGTTCTAGATTTTAGACTAGGACCAAATCAAACAGTTTAAAGTTTGATAAGTAAATAGACTTGTATACAACAAATGACCAACTTAACTAATCCAAACATAATTTCTGAATCAAGTATGAGAATCGTAAGAAAAAAAAGAAGACAATAACTTTATATACGTCGCTGATTACATCGTCCATAAAAAAGTCAAATAACGTTAATAGCATGGATCATGCTGGTAGTGCAACGAGTAGTCGTAGCAGTAATCAAAATACATATAGTCGAACAAATTTGTCAGCTTACTATCATAAAAATTTGAAGTATGACGTGGTATCATGTAGATGGACAAATTTCTATTGGTATTATATTGCTCTATCTCTTTTCCATTTAGTGTTTTCCGATCAGAACCTCCTGATGATTTAACAACACAAAAAGATCGTGTAAGAGTTATTGTTAGGTAAGCACATTTTGAAGAAATATCATTTAAATATATATGACACTTCTTATTTCTTATTGGTTTGAATAGGGTTCGTCCAATGAATACTCGTGAAGTGGACAAAGGTGATCGATCAGTACTAACATGTGACTCAGAAAATTCAATTCTGGTATGTTATTCGTTTAATATAGTTAGATAAACTACTAGCTCTATTACTACTGATAGCTGAAATTATACATATTAATCACGGAGGAGCGAGTGGAAAAAATATAGCTAGAGTACTTCTTGAAAGTTTCTGAGGAAGGTTCTCGACTACGATGTTTAAACTGGTTACTCGAGAGTGTGACTAAATTACTCGAGATTATTGATGACAACTTATTATACGAAGAATTGTACAACTTTATATCGCTCATCTACTTGTCACTTTTCGTTTTTCAGGTTGATGGTCCACAACATAGTCGTCGATTTACATTTGATGCCGTCTTTGATACTTCCTCTACTCAGTATGTATATAAACAGCTATGATGTTCTTGAAAAAAATAGCTTGATTAGGAACAATAAAATATAATTTTAGTCGTTCATAAGGGTTACCTGTTTTGCTAGAACGGTTCGTAGAAATACTTGTCAAATCTTGAATTAAATTAATTGTTAGAGCGAACAACTGTGTCAAATATTAGAATTCAGTTTACTGCACACTTTGTATCCAAATGGGTTTTATCTTGTATATTTTCATTACGACATTAAAATACCTTTTTATGATTATTTTAGAGAGGAAGTATTTCATTATAGTGGAATTAAACGACTTGTAGATATGTCAATTGATGGGTAAAACGTAGTTACTGACATAACGATATTAATACTCATCTATGAAACTTTTCTGTTTTAGATATATATGCACATGTTTTGCATATGGTCAAACAGGTTCAGGTAAAACGTTTACCATGGTGGGTCCATCAGGAGCTGGCATCGTGAGTGTGACTGAATATTATTAATTGATTCAAGATATAAATTTATATTGTATTTAGTTTCGAATGGACGAAAATTATCGTATAAAACATTTTGGTTTGGTACCAAGAGCAATCAATTATTTATTTCAAAAATTACGTGAGAAAACACATGAATCAAATGTTGTATTTTACATACGTGTATCATACTGTGAAATCTATAATGAACAGGTATATTAGTGCTTATCATTATTATTATTATTACAAAATCTAAACATGGTTTCAGATTCGTGATTTGATTAATCCATCGCACACTGAGAGTCTTCAAATTCGAGGTAAATAATGCACTTATTTTAAACGTGATAAACTGAGACTATTTTTCTTTCTTTTATAGGTTCAATCGAAGATGGATTTTATGTTGAAAATTTATTTCAAACTTATATTGAAACAATGGACGAATTACTAACAATTTTAGAAGAAGGTACATACTTTTCTTCTTAACTTAGTTCTTCCTTTTATAATGTTAATTATAAAAATTTATTCAATCTAGGCGAACTAAACAGAGTGACAGCATCTCATAATTTAAACGATCATTCAAGTCGAAGTCATGCAATGTTATCAATACAAATTGAACATGATTTACAAAATTCAGACGATCCAAAAGTACAAATAACAAAACAAGGAAAACTTATTTTTGTTGATTTAGCTGGTAAATATGACGAGTAACCACAATTTGACAATCTACCCGTGTAACTGTTTTTAGGTAGTGAAAAAGTTAAAGTTAGTCATTCGACAGGACGACAACTGGTTGAAACAAGTAATATCAACAAAAGTTTACTTACACTTGGTAAGAGCAACAAAATAATACACACTGAAAAAAGATTCAACTGTGGTGTTGTCGATGTTTAGGCACGTGCATATCAGCGTTAAGTGATCCCGTTAAACGTATGGGTCATGTCCCTTATAGAGACAGTAAATTGACACGATTGCTTTCTGATAGTCTTGGAGGACATGGAATTACATTGATGGTAAGCAAAATCCATGAATTCCTTCATCTATATCTTGTTGTTCTTTTTTTATAGATTGCTTGCATTTCGCCTGCAATATCATGTGAAAATGAAAGTTTAAGTACTTTACGTTATGCGAACCGAGCGAAAAATATTGAAAATGCACCGATAATTAAAACGGTAATTTTTCTAAAACTATTACAAACTGAATAGTACAAGCTGCTCTGTTTATTAATAGGATTCGAAGGAAAATGTTATTAATCGTTTAAAAGCCGAAGTTCGGAAATTGAAAGATGAAAATTTTACTCTACGAAAAAAATTAGGTTTGCAAGGCACTTCACGTTTACCAAGATTAAAAACGAGAAACTCGGATTCTGGTATCAACGCTTAGGCAAAACAGAACATATTGACGCAACTAACACGCATTTTTTACACACGTTCTAGGTACATCAGTTCCTTCATCAGCAAGTAGCGACATAAACGACGGTCGTCAAGATCCAAAGTCAGTTGTCAAATATTCACGCTTTCTCTCGTTCTTGAATTTACTTTACTCTTTCAACAGGCGATCACGAACGAATGGATCATTAAAATATAGAGAAAATGTTCGAACCGATCATGAAATTTTGACCAGAGAGAATGAAAAATTAACGAGAAAACTTGATCGAGTCTTACGTGGTCAACGCGGTACAGAAGTGGTTGTCGTCGAAAATGGTCGGGTAAAGGTCAAATAACATATTGGACCCAGTCTAGCAAAATTTGTAGATGTTGTCTCTTAGAAATATAAATTACTGTCATCTAGCAGTAACAGTAATATCTTCTCTCATCGAGAGTTCTAATTATTTTATTATTTCATATCTATTTTTATTTTTTCAGGGAAGTCCTCCACCAACTCGACGTATTATCAAGACATACGCTCAGCCTGATGAAGAAGTGTATGCGTTTTGTTATAAATATGCTGACGATATCTGATAATAGAATTGATAATTTGAGTTTTTTTAGATTAGAATTGGTTCGTCGTCCATCATATGCCACAAGGTTTCGTACAACGAGAGATAAATATCCGGCATTATCGCCTGTAAGAAGAACGGCAACCGTCGTTCGTCGTGTACCAGAGACATCGATAGTGGAAGGTAAGAAAGAATGAATATATGTACCTCACAGAAATAAATAACTTGAATTTGATTTTCATACTTAGTTCAACGGTAAAAATCACGTAGAGAATTAATGTGTGCATCAATCATTGCACCATCTTGGCTAACTTAAACTGGACGCTACCTTTTATATAAAAAATAAATGGTTATATGTGGACTTATCTTGACAATCTTTTTTATCGTCAGATTTTTTTCTAGTTCTGTTTCTTCTTTTTTTTTCTATAACTGTCCATTTGTAAAGAAAACAACGGTTGTCAAGTATGATTCCATCATGAATTATTCGCAACATGTCAAAATTTACTATCATTTGTATAGAACGCAATATTTAACTTTTAAAACAGAATTTGCCTCAAGTCAACAGTTTTCTTCTATGTGATATTGTATACAACAGGAATGATATACGAAAAGGCTTTTAATCGAATACGTTTACGGTAGGACTATCAGTTAGTTATTGAGTACAATAGTTTTAATATAGAGGACATGTTATTATTAAATGTTTGTCGTAGAATAAGCCCAGAAAGCCGTTGCCAAACTCAAACGACTATTGTCTCAGACTAACGCTCGTCAGAACGAAATTGCTTTAGCGTTTTCAAAATAACAAAATGTTAGATGTCTGCAGTGCTCATGAATTTCTAAAGATTTATTCTAACTTTTATAAATAGTTTTCCATAGTTTACCATTCACTTTAAATGTATTTTTAACGAGTCATTTCAAAATATTTGTCGATGTCATAAATTGCACTCAATCCGAAATTGTTTTGTAGTTGCTTTGTTACATTAGTATTTCTCTCATTCTATGTACGTGTTGACTGGTATCTAGTATTTATTTATACCAATCTTTTTTATTTTTGAAATTATCCCATTAATCTTCATATAATTTTATTGTTTTTCTGCAATATCTAGTTTACCAGCAGATATGACAGATCTATTGATATCTTGTTGTTCCTGTTGTTAGACTATTGGGTTCTTAATATATTTATCAATGTTCAGAGTGTTTATTGTCAATTAAGAATGGCTCATTTCATTCATCGCTTTCATGTGATTGATCCACCAACAAATGTAATCACTTCTCTATTAACCAATTAACACATAACCAATTTTTCACCTTTCTATTTCAGAAACGAATATAAGTTTAAAATTAACTTTCTATATGTTATCATTATTTCTAGGCATGCTTAGTCATCCAATGAATTTTCTAGTGTTGACAAGTCCAAGAAATATTTTATGTAAATTTGATCTTTGTTTGAGCAACATTTTTGCCCTATATCTTTTTGTTTCAACATGATATCTACTATGTTAGTATTTTAAGACCGCCTCGAGCTGAATATCTGATTAGTAACGATATACTTACATGTAAACAGACCATGAATATATCGATAGATAGGTAGTTAAACTATATAATTAGATACAAAACAAGAGATGGAAATATACGTTCTACTATAGATCATTATATGGCAACAGCAAAAAAAAAAAAGAAGAAAAGACGATAGGCATCATACTTATTAAAAAATAGAATAAAAAGACAAGCCGCCACACTAATTTTGACATGCCGACAAAACACAATGATAAGCTTCCCTATATATTCCATATATAAAACAAATCATTAGCACATTCGACAATCACTCATATTCCTCATTCCATTGTTTTTACAATCTAAATATAAATGATACACTTGACTATCATATACACGTTTCAAAATTACATCCACGATATGTAGATGTATATAAAAAGTTATCCAATTCTTAACTCGGAATTACAGTCGAAAATTTGAGGAATACAGTCATAGCAGTCGATGCTATTGATTCGCTGATGCAACGTTTTACAGTCTCTTTCTGTTCAATATGTGTTCGTGTATAATTAATCTTAAAAATGGACGTGTATTTTCCTCACACTTAAATACTTGAATTTCTTTTACGATTATCGGGATTTCAATGTTAACAGTTTTTAAAATGTAGTTGAAAAAGTTAAAATTGAATAACGACTAGACTGTAAATGAGTCAAGCAGAAAAGAATAAAAGTTGGCATCAGTAGCTGGAATAGATTGTATAGACATTCGTTTAGATGATTGTAAGTGGCTATTCCTATCTATTGAATCAACATGATTTCAGTCAAATGATAAAAATTCACAAAACGAATTTAATCACAATCATTGATGCTAATACTACTGTACCATGGTTTGTATAGAGGTAACAGAAATAAAATATTTATTTCAAGTTAATATACTACTTATGCGTGGTATTTTCTAAAAATCTTTTTGAACAATAATAATAGTCTATCAATAAGTGATAAGTACACTCGATTCCAGCAGGATACTTATCACTCTCATAACTATTCTGTTCTTTTCTTAACAAAGTGGTTAATAAATGATTTAGCACAAAAAGACTAGACAAGAGACTTTTGGATAAAGTTGCAAGCAACGATTCGACAATGAATGTGTCCTACCTTTATAAATGTAACATAAGAAAAGTATCTTGAAAAAATTTATTTATTTTTTTCTTTTAAAAATAATTACATTTCAATGTGCATGTGTTTTCATTCCCAACTAAACCAAAAATCATTCTTCATTTGTATATACGTAATGACATTTGACTAAAACAAATGATTGTTTGATCTTAAGTCGTTTTCGTTTGAAAATGAATAGAGTCAATGATGATAATTTCTCAATGTCCCAAATGAGATTGAATGTGGTATTGTGATCAAATTTAAATTTATTTATAAATATTTGTTCGATGATTTCGTAACATAATAAACGAATATATGTCGGCAACAAAAACAAAAAAAAAAAGCGGTTATCAACAAAAGTCTAAGAAGCTCATCTTTCTTCTTCTTCTTCTTCTTCTTCTCGATACTTAATGAAATGCCGATGTGTTCAACACGTGTGGAAGAGATATCTATTTTGTTATTTTGACATATATATCCATCGTCGAGAATGTACCTGTTCATATTTAATTTTTTTTTAAACAAAAAGTAATACTTCTCAATAGATCAAAAAACATGATCATATTTCACTTCATAGAACTAATTAAATTTCTAACTTTTGAATAAATACACGATTTTAATAAAGGTTAATATTTTTAAACATTTATCATAGTATAACTAGTTAGATTTTTTCCATAAAAGAAAACTATTATCAACTTTTGGATACTTATCGAAACATAGATACATGCTTTGTAATATATTTAAACAAGAAAACTCCAAGTGTTGCTAAAGAGATTATATTTAACAAATGTGTCTTTTAACTATGGTCTAGAGTAAAAACATTGCCTTGATAGAGTAATGTGTAAATTCTACTACTCAAGAAGATACAAATCTAAAAAATAAATCTAATTAAATATGGATAAAAGTCAGCTGTAGACAATTATCTCATGAGAAAATGTGATGATTAAAATGTAGCTAAATATATTTATTATTCGACACTTTCAATAGTTTATATCTCGCTATAATGAAGCTGAGATGTGTTACGGTCATTGGATCTTTACTAGCGTAGTTAGGAAAAAATAATGTTTCGCTTGTCTGACAGTGCCATACAGTTAAATATCAACACTATGAAAGAAATACTTATTTTAGAGAACTAGTTGTGTCTCTCAAATGTCATATATACAAATTATACTTATGTACTGAGTCTATATCATATTCGATAATCAACAAATACACAGAGGGAATAATAACAAAAATATCTATCTATAAGGAGTAAACAGTACGTCATTTCTAAGATTGACAAAATACATTGTGGAATCGGAAGAAATATGTTCTAGAAGTTTCATATATTAAAAAAAACTTTTATAAAACTTGTGAATTTTAAGAGAAAATAAAGTTAAAACAAATCAGGTTGAAGATAAAAATAGTGTACGATTTAAATTAAAGCTTTTTGAAGGAATAGATAAATTTTTATTAAAATCAGATTCGCTGAGAAATTGCGCTTTCAGATCTTAGAATTGAACGTGTTTTTAACTCCTCTCCGCAATGTTGACTTTTTTGACTGCAGACTTATAAACTTTGAAAAATGTGCATGTCAACTTGTCTGAATCGCAAATGTCACCAATGTAAAATGAAATCTCCTTACACATTTCCATCCGCTTATCTGGACTTCAGAATATATCATCCTACAGATCCTTACTTTATGATTATACTGTCCAGTAGGATTGGAATGAATTGAAATGGATTTTTTAATCTGTCCGAATCGGTAGGTACTTAGTCGGTAAAAGAATTTGAATGAAACAGTGAAAAACCGGCTAGTTTCTCTTATAATCGATCACCTTCTGTTTATGAAAACTACATATCAAAGATGATGTCGGAAGAAAGTCATAACACTGATTGATCACATGATTGTGAAACCCTACTCTATCCTACTATGCATAGAACTTCGATAGTTTGTACATATGCTTTGCCAGTTTAATCGAAAAAATTTGAAATCTTGTGTTTTTAGATTTTAGCGACAGACTCAAGAATAAGCACCAATACTCGGCTTGAGAAAATCACGGCTTTGAGCAAAGTTGTACATATTCTATACGAAAGGAAAAAAAACAATGTCTTTATTGACACAAAACAAGAGTTTATAGTGTAAGAAAATAGTTAAATATTTAAAAAGTTAAATAGTTAAATAATTAAAATAAATAGTTGTTGAACAATAAAATATGATTACTATTCTGTAAACCAATGAGATATTATTCTTTTTTTTTTAATCATCTCTGGTATAATCTTCTCTCGTATTCTCTATACGAAAAACTAGAAAGTATTTTCTTTCTTAAAACCGGCAAAAATCGGCCGCTTTTCCTGATAAACCAGTACCAACTCCATCTCTGAAATCGCTATAGCATGGTAATGACATATCGAATAAAAAAACGGGCATTTTTTCCGGATTAAGCTGTTAAAACTCAGTAAAAAAGAGTTCCATACGAAGCCTAAAAGCGTTTAGAAATGAGAACACTTCTGTTCGCATAAAATCTATTTTTTTAGAGCATAGACTACTGATTGTTGACAGGAAGAGGATTTTTCCTCAAGCCTCAACATAAGTACATGAATCTCAAGTTCGCTTTGCATAATCAATCGTGGGAGGTATAGAGTAAGAAATCAATCACAAATTGCACAATAATAACTTTTTGATCAGATAAATAATATTCTGACTTTTAAAGTAATATACATCATGGATAGATAAGATTTTGATTTTTCTCGAATCAATAGGAAAAAGGAAAAACGTATTTTTTGGAAGTTACACTGTCTTAAACTGATCAGTTGAAAAGTTCGATGAAACCGATCAATTCTAACTTTGCTCTATAGTATCCTGAACTTTTGCCTGTTGGACACTTTTTTCCTTTTTTTTGGTGTTAGTATTTAGTCTGTATTGTATTTATTCTTTATGTAAGTGTTATTATTTATGGATACTAAAACAGCGAGACTCACTTAGATGCATATGAAGTACTTACTTTTACATACATTTTTTATTTTTCTTCCTCTTTATTGTACGAATGAAAAAATAATCGTTATCCAATCAATCTAGACGTTGGTTGGTTATGTATAAAAATGAAGAGAAAAGAAATGAATAGAGAACAGAACAGAACAATAAATATTAAAGGATTGGAAGATTCCCTTTTTTTATATCCGTTATCATTTCTTACTTCATGAAAATTCACCAATCATCTTTGTTGTCTATTTTCTCTTTTCATTTCTCTTTAATCTCTTGATTGAATAAAACTCTCACGCAAGCATTCATGCAAATAAAAATTACTTGAGTGATTTCAATCGAATTAAACATAACGAATTTTACTGTTTTTACGTCATAACGTGTATCTCTTTTTATTTTGTGTTCTTTCTGTCTTTTCTCCATCAATCCAACAATCGAATGATAAGCGTTTTCGAATAAACGTTTTATGTATGTAATTCTATCAAGACCGACGATTTAGTAGAAGAAGAAGAAAAAAAAAATAATAAAATGAATGAAGATAGAATAAAGATAGAGAGATAGATTGATAGATAGAAATGTATATAACTGAAAGCGCACAAAAACTACAATTCGACTGAAACCGACCGAAACGGAAAACCGAACCGTGAATTAATCGAACCATAGAAACCATTGTCGAGCGTATCGAAGTGGATCAATCCTAAATACTATATTTTATCGTAGATTTCAAATGGGTATGTAAATTGTCTATGAGAATATAGAGAAAGAGGAGGAGGAAAAAGTATACACACTACAAATCGAGATAGTATTAAAATCATTTTATACTTTTTTTTAAGTTTTCAATTTTTTATTTTTATTTTTTTTAATTCTAACGTTTGTTCTTGACATGGTCTCTCATATTTATTTAATTAAGAGAAAACGATTTTAATATAAAACATGTTAAAATTTTAGTTGATAACATTGAGTAAGTACTTCACTAGTTTCTGTTCTACATTTGACAGAATAGAATAGTTTGACGTTGTCTTGTCGCGCTTTTTATATGTACTATATTCCATAAAAAATGGTGTAGAGAAGAAACATAAAAGATTTGAAAAAGTCTTTTGTAAGATAAGTGACGGTTTTATCGCGATGCTGACTCTGTTTTTATTATAACTTTTAAGAGAGTAGATAATGTAGCGTTGCCTTATTCGCTCAGTTTCTTAACTTTAGCATCAATCGTACGCTGCAAAAACAAAAGCAATCACATGTCCCTCGGGCAATGTATGAGAAATCATTTTAAAATAGCACACAGTGGCGTACGTTTTTCGGTAAAACGTTTTTTTGTGCTTAAAATATCCTTTTTAGCGAAACGTCTACGATCATGTTTATTTCTCATGGACCAGAAATAATTCCATAACAGATGATAGCTCTGAATTGAGTATTGGATAAAAGATGCTTGTTTTTTTAAGTTTAAGACTAAAGATGTGTCTACAAAAAATATTCTAGTATAATATTGCAACAATTATGTTATCAAACTATACATTTTATTTGTTTATTTTTAAATTTCATTGTAAACATCTGACTCTAGTTTAAAAAACATGCATATCGAGTCTAAATTCGATATCTATTTTTCTCACTATAAAAAATAGTAAGTGTCAATTAATCGAGCGTATATATCCGCTGCCATTTATCTTCCGTTGAAATTATTTACATTATAACTATAGATCTATACATAATTCACCTGTTACATTCAAGCATCCATCAATAATAAGATAAATCATGATATATGTGTACGGAAATAAAGGCATTATTTGAGGAAGCAATTATACTGTGCGACAAAAATTAATCACTGGTTATAACAACAACCAATAAAAAGTAATTCTTCAACATCACAAACATTACAAATTTCGTACTTGAATATTTTGAAAGAAATCATCGACTATCTGCAATCATTTGAGCTTTAATATTGTTCGTTCTTTTTTTGCGTTTTTTAAAATTAAATATATTATCAGTGTATATAATAGAAAAAATGTCATCATTATTCATTTTCGCAAATGGTTCTGTTAAATGATGATGCTGATAAAAGATCATCATCATCATATTCATGAACAAGTGTGAGAAAAACATTTAAAAAAGTAATGATTTCCCAACTGTGCGATAGTAGATCATATAACATATCAATTCGTGCTTTGATAAAGTGCATGTTTGGTGCCATTAAATAAATATCAAGCAGAGAAAATATTTATTGTAGAGTTAAGTCACATTCACAAAATGAAACTGATAAAATGTTTTATAAGAATCAATAAGCGATACATGTGATTAGCGAAATACTTTTCCGTTCCAATTGTACATTTCTATTTAACATGTTTTATAAGTTTTAAGATCTCTCGTTGATAGAATATCTAACGTTTTTCAATTAAAACTTTCGGACCATGGCTATAGTGAATGATATTTTTGCCTAATTTTAGCATCCGATTTTTTAAATGATGCCGGATCAAATCAAAGTTATGGCGAAGTTAATCAGTTGGGTGGTGTATTTGTCAATGGAAGACCACTACCAACACCTATACGTTTACGAATTGTTGAAATGGCCAATTTAGGCGTCCGTCCATGTGATATCAGTCGTCAATTACGCGTTAGTCATGGATGTGTCTCTAAAATTCTAGCACGATATCATGAAACAGGTACAATTTCATAGTAATAAGATTTTTTTATATATTTTTTCACAATTTTCCATTTAGGATCGGTACTACCGGGTGCTATTGGCGGCAGTAAACCTCGTGTAACAACACCAAGAGTGGTGGCAAAAATTCGAGATTACAAAGTAAAAGATCCTGGCATGTTTGCTTGGGAAATTCGAGAAAAACTCTTATTAGACAATGTGTGTGACAAATTTAACGTCCCGTCTGTCTCGTCAATATCGCGAATATTAAGAAATAAAATTGGACCATTGTCACAACCAGCCGAACTTAATACGTCCGATTCCTCTAGTCCAAATGCTTACATGTCACCGTGTAAACCAATTTCACCACACAATAGCAATAATGGTGGAGGAACGGGAGCGAGTTGTCTAAAAATCGAACCTGTCCCAACGTCATGGACATCATATGATGCCGCACAGGCTCGTTATTTATATCCTATATGTAACTTGAGTGCAACACCATCAGCATCAGCTATGTGCTCATACACGCCATTTCAACAATTTGGCTCATTGGAGGCAGCTGTGAAAGGACAAGCAGCTGCAGCTGCCTTCGGGAGTACATCAAATTATGGTTCTGATTCTGTCAGTAGCGCTTTCTCACAACATCAGAATTCACCCTACTCATTTTTTGGCTTTCATTCGTATCAGAATCATCATAATCCTGTTAACCATTATTCGCAATATTATATGCCAGTGACACAACAAGCATCGTGATTATTTCTCTTATTTTTTATCTAAGGACAAAAAAATACCGTGTGCGTGTGTGTGTGTGTGTGTTTCATAACAGGTACAGACTGACTTTTTATATTAGATTGAAACCTTAAATGCTAAACGAGAATGTAATAGCTGCGAGACTGCAGGAACGAAGTTACCGCCACTCTCGTGTTCCATGCCCGATAAGATATTTTTCTAAAATTTAGTACTGATCTCCTCTCGCAGGCCTGAGCAATTATCAACTACTCAAAGTTTTAGACGAAAATTTTAGGACTGGAGAAACAAAAGAAATACTTTTTTCCTGTACATATTCAAATATTTCCCTTCTCTCCTTCCAAGCCTGGTTCTTATACAGTCTTTTCTATATTAAACTGCGATTTTTTAAGTTTACATTTTTTTTTTGCTTTTCTACGACAAATATTAGACACTGTTTGTTCTCGTTTCCTTTTTTGCTATTCGCTTGAATTTATTTTGATAAGGGTCATTTGAAATGTCGCAAAATCATCGTTTTTACGTTAATCGTTTTTTTCTCTCGGTTATTCGACCATTTTTTCTCTCTTGTCATTGTATTTTGTTCTTTTGCACGTTTTACTTTTTGTTAGTAGCTTTTTAATGTTTTTTCCATTGAAAATTCATATAACAATTTTATATGCAAAATAGTGTTCAAATGAAAAAAATTTTGTCAGCCTAGATCCTTAGGGTCTAAACTTGAAGTCATTTATTTCCTATAAACTTTTATTTCTCTTTTAAAGTGAAATTTCGACAAAAAGTAGAGTCACCATTTGAGAACTATTTGTTTTGTATTCATCTGTCAATGATCTGGCTATCATCCTTTATAATGCACGCGTTTTCTAACCAATAAGCAGAACGCATACCTTTGACCTCCAAATCCAAACGTATACTAATCTAAAGAACAACATTTATCACACATTGTAACTACTGTCTGTGTAATCAATCATTCATCTTTCATTTGTTACGAAAACCTGAGTTAGAACACGTGCAGAGAGCTATGTACGGTTAATTAAGAAAATGATATTTCAGGTGCTACAGAAAAAGAGAATATAACTACCGTTTCTCACTCTATGAACGATTGTCCAAAAATAAAACACAGAAAAATTTAAACATTTGGGAGCCGTCAAATATAAAATCTGTTTCATATAGACTCACATATACACAAATTAATTCTGAAAGGTGTACAAGGGTTTATGTTCAGTTTAATGAATGACTTTTATCAGAATTTACAGAGCTTACTATATGTTCTTTGAAGATCAAAAAGTATGGTCTCTGTCAGATAGACTGATCTCGATTGAATAGACATTTTTTTTCCAAACTTTTGTTCAAAAAACATTAGAAACTAAACATTAAATCATAAAATATTAAAAGTCAGAGTCAGCACCTACGTCTAAATCTCATGTTAGCGTTTGTTACTACTCGCAGGAATTGTTAGCGTTACAATAATTGAATATATACTGATTTTTTTTTCGAAAAGTTCAATTTCTCCATTTGGCCAGCGTATCTTAAGGTTACGTACAAAGAAGAGATATTTCTCCTCTAGTTTTATTTAAATTAAATTAAAAATTGTACGTTTATCTAATTAACGTGTTAAAGAAGTGAATGAATATGCAAAACAATCTTTTTGTTTTAGTAAGATAAGATCATTAATTGAGTTTTTTTTCGTTCTACCGACACCACTATTGAAAAAAAAATCACATCAAAATTGACCCGATAATAAATAGATACAGAGTTGTTTTGATAGACAGTAGTCAGGTTTTTGTATTTTATTGTGCGTCTATCTAACTAACAAAAAGTTATTACTTTAAGCAATTTTTTGATATTGAATATCGTTAACTTAACCTTATCTCTTTCGACTATATACATACATACCTATTGGTATGAAAAAGCCCATCATATTACTTCCATCCATCAATATATATGTGATCGGTACGAAACAGGTGATTTACACTTCAATTTTTCAAAGAAGAAATATTCAAATGTTTTCACTACTCAACACCTATTTAACAAAACTCATTAATAACATCAGAACTTTTAAAAAATTATTGTTGTTCATATATACATGTCGTATTGTAAACGTGCTTTATTATTATTACTAAAGAAGAAGATATATACATGATATAAATGAGCAATATTTTTCACATGATAAATAAAATTGAAATTGATCTCTTAGTGATCATATATTCTTGATAGATAGTATACTCCGGCTAAGAAGAACCAAACAAGGCAGCATCACACAGTTGAAAGGTTAACTAAATCTAAGTCTTCTGAATAAGAGCGTTTGTAGTGTTCACAAACAGTGTTTGAATATCATCAATCTATTTATTTCTTCAACATAATGAAAATATTTGATTTCACGTTTGTATTGATAAAAAACAAGTAACCTTATGAAACATACATTTGAATCTTGATTCATTCATATATCTTTGACACAGTTCGTTCGAGTTTTATGAGGTTCTTTCTCGCTTTTTTTTTAAGTATCTAAAAAAAAATGATATATACAGATGGAAAAGGTCATTATTCTCATTTTCAGTCTCATTTAGGCGTGTTAAAAGCAACATTAACTCTCAATATAGATGCATGCTATTGCGTATTACGAAACTTTAAAACAAAACATATTTAGTTTGCCGTTTTATGATGTCTTTTTTGCAATAATGACAACAACAACATGCAAAGACAGAAAAAGTTGGCATTTGTTATTAATGAAACTGGTGCTGTTATCGAAAATTAAAGAGATGATTAACTCATATACAGTTACCGTTATGAAGTTTCTTAAAAATCAATGAATGTTTAAACTCAACTTGAACTATCCAACCAAACTATACAGAAAAAATCTTATTTCAGTTTCAAAGTGTAACTATCTAATTAAGACTATATTCTTCTTTTAAGAAAAAGAAATTATGATGTGCTGGTTTCACCGAACCCAAAAAAAGTATATACATTCTCTACTACTAATTTGGCTCATATTCGAGGAATCAGTATATCTCTGCTTAGGTTTGGAATCTTTTAGGTTGAAGTACATACATGTAACTAAAGAAAGAGAAGTTGTAGAACAAGTAATCGCTCACAGGAGCGCCCATCCTGTCATACTGTTGCGGCAATCGTCTCAAATTAATATTTTCAAGGATATATTTTTAAGTTTTAAACAATTCTGAGTAGAAAAAAAATAGATTTGACATGAAAAATCGGAACTTCCAGCTGAAACGAGACAAGAAAGACGGTAACTGCACAAGAGAGTGGATTGTTCTTCATCACTTGTTTTATACGACTTTAGAAGAAAGGTATTTTGCGTTTTACGAAAGGAAGATTTATCCGATATCAATAGTTTCATCGAGCAACTTAAAATGCTGTTCACCTTTTTTTGTAACATGAATAGAAAACTACAAGCTACTACTCTGAAATCAAATGGAAAGTACACGTATAGTGAAAAACTACCACAGAATAGACAAATAACGATCCGATCCTGAAGCGGCTACGAAACTTGCACGCGATTCGGTCTTTATCAGAATAGCTTTTTAAAGCATAACTAAATGCTCTTTGTTTTTCGTTTATCGATTAGCTAAAGGTTTATTGAACATTTGATTAATGTCCGATGGATACCACTGAAATTAAATAGCTTTTTTGCACTGTACGATAGAGATGGGCCCTCAAAAAGAACAACAAATATTTCTCAGGCTGACTGGATCCTGTTACAACAAATGTATGATCCAGTAGTAGAAAACCACACCACACGGAGCCCCTAATACATATCAGTTATAAAACCGCATATGGGATTAGGAAAATTGAATAGAGCATCAATGAATATTACCAGAGCTGGTGATATTCATCAACACTTTTCAACGGACGCTTAATAATCAATCAAATTTTAAAACTTTCTCTTTGGTTAAATCATTTTGTATAAAATATATTGCATACAAATAGAAAACGTAAATTAACAAGATTTCTAATACCAGGCGTATCTTCATTTTCAATCAATGAAGACAAATTTTCCCATAGGCTTCGGATAGATATCGCTAACTAACGCATTATAAATAAAAAGATTTATCTGTTGTAATTTTAAAAGAGTAGACACTTTCGACGTACTGAACTCCGTAACAAACCGGACGAAAATGAGGATGAGATCGTTCTCTGTGTTAGTGATAGAGGGCACAAATGATCGTTAGGCTAAATTTTGCTTTTGTTGTATTCCTAATTCGCCAAGTTTGAATATATTTAATTTATTCGCGTGTATTGATTCCTGTGAATTTTTCCAAGGGGGAAACAGCTGATCTTTGACTTTTTCCGATTTTCGTCGATTTTTACTGATTTTCCCCAAATGAAAAGCCACCGGAAATGACCGGAAGTCATTAGAAATAACAGAGAAATAAAGCTTTCTGGAGCTGTTTTTTAATAAAGTCGTTGTTTCCTCTTTTATTCGTGTCCTGATATCCTTTGTAAAAGCGTGTATCTGAATTATCAATGTTTAATAGCTGATGTTTTGCGTACTAACCAACTTCTTGTGCAGTCGTCTAAGGAAACTTGTACAATTGATTTGGTGACATACGAGAACGTTCAATAAGGTCAAAAAACGTTCATCAGTTTCATAGTCGTCAATTCATATTCGTTTACTTTGGTATGTAAAAATCTTTTTTCAAATGATACTATAATGTTAGAAAGGAAAGGAAGAATACCCTGCCTTAGAGCTTCCGTCGTTAGTGTAGGCTGTTGGCAACTCAAACTCGTGAATTTCGAGTAGTCTGTTATCTTCTTTGCAGCGAACAATTTTCGGAGATGATCATTCATCACTTTTCTACTATTACTATCAATTACTACCAGTTCCTGCTAGGAGGCTAACCTGATGCAAAGTTCTTTCGTCCAATTACTTGAGCTCCTCGTGCACACTTAATAGTTACGCACTAGATTTCTAGCAAATTAGAGAAAATGAAATTGTACGTCACAACGTAGAAGTATGCTGTTGGATTGATGATTCAAGGCACATAAAAGTAATTTTATCCGAGATTATTACATGATTGGCCGGATACGAGATTGGAGTACAGTACTTCCGAAGGACGTGCCGAACAATATAACCGTCAAACGTTAGAGAACTATCAAATATCATCTACGATAGTCTCTCGCTTAACTTACTGGATTAACAATAAACAAAAACATTTGTAAACCGGCGATATGGACATTTTGCTTCTGTTTGTAATAATTCATAATAATGACCATGTGTATTTTATCTGATGCACCAGAAATGAGAGCAAAACTGATTTTCTTAATAGGCTTTTTTTTTGTTCTACAGAGAGAAAAGAATATTTGGAAACTATGCGTTTTAATTTAATTTCGAACTGGTATCAGACTCTGGATACACAGAGTTGAATAGCATGTTTATCTTTCTATGGATGTTTCAATTGATAAACTAGTCAAACCTAAGAAATAGACAATTTGATAGAATATTGTTTAGTGTACTAAACATCACCAGTCGTTCATGCACAATACGTACTTTTATGTTGTTTGTCGAGAACAATGTTATTGTCTAATATCTTTGGTAAAAGAGTGGAAAAAAAGATGCATGGCAAAGCTGGCGTAAGAGGCGAAAAGCAATGAGTAATGAACATGGTATAATACTTTAGACGCGTTACAGTTGATTGTTGCTATTCCCATCCACCGTGTTCGATAAACCGAGCCCGGCACGTTAAGACTGTAGGCGGAGTGCGCAAATAAAATTTAGAATAAAAATCTTGCATCTGTACTTGACTTCCATGAATGCAGCAGTATAGTATAGCCAAAGTCAAGTAAATGAGACCTCAATATGTGTGTATCAGGCTGGGAGCGGTCTAAAGTGGCACACTAAAAAGCCCACTGTTTAACAAGGGAAGTGGCTTGTCTAATTGATTGGTTTCAAGGCTAATCCTAGAAATTCGTGTGTAGTGGGACATGGATTTTGCTTGTAAACTCACTTATCTACTTTTATTTCATTCAAGCAAATCAAGGAGGCTCTCAGTCCGTGTAAGTATATTTAATCTGGATGAGAATTTAAGGTAAATAAGCAGCAAAATTTAATACAGAGAAACACGCTAAACTAAAGCGAAAGAAAGAGAACTAAAATTAATAACTGAATTGACTATGTTTGAAGGCAAACTATATTCTCACTGTATTAAACAGAGATTGGTATGGGCCGGACATAGCCAGAAAGCTTTTAAGACCGGTCGGGTCGGATCCGGCCCTTAAGTTTTCTTTGTCGGGCCTGGCCGAGCCGAGGACTACTTTTCTTGTGTAGTATAACAGAAAGAACAGTCTATCAATACCACTTTATATTGTGTGTAACCAGCCTTTAAGATCAATAAAATCATTACGTTTAAGTATAAACATATTCCTGATAAATACTATAATATTTATGTTTCTTTTTCTAATTTGTTACTGAATAAACACGTTTATCTAGTGCATACAAACGTTGAAGAAGTAAGAAGAAAATATCATGTAATTATAACCAATAGAGTTGTTACAAACATATTTATCTTAATTTTGTCAACCAAAGTTATTAGCATTAAGAATGCAGGAGGCCGAAACCAATTAAAAAGGCCTGGACCAAACGCGAGCCTCTACTTCGTCGTTGGCCTGAGCCGGGCTCAAAACTTTTTAAGACTTATTGGGTCGGGTCGGACCTGGGCCTCAAGCTTTCTTGGCTGGGTCAGAAATTTTCGGCCCGTGCCGATTTCTGATATTAAATGAAAATAGGTAATATATTTAAAAGTGCAAATATAGCAAATGTCAAAGTTTCCAAAGGTGAAAGTAGGCTTTCGGAATTGTTAGACAATATCACAAACTGGCAGACTGAATATATTACTGAAGGATATACATGATAATCATTTAGACATTATTGGTTTTGCCGAAGGCAGATTACCAGAAATTACATCGTACTCCAAGATCCTCTAGAAGATTTTCTATCAGATTATACAATATGAAGATGCAAACGAGAAGTTTTTATTTGGACTAGGATTAATTCTATCACAACGGCATCTAAATCGCTAACAGTGACTTGTGCAATCAACGAAAAGGTCATGTGGATACGATTCGATTCAGAAAAACATTACATGATCTCCTGTGAAAATGTTGAAAATGAAATTAAAACTGAATTTTAGAATCAACTACAATCTGCGTGTGATGTGATTCCACAGCATGATATAAAACTATTGATGGGAGATATAAGTACCACAGTTGGTTCCGGTAATAGATCATCTAAGGTGCCGCTAATTCAAAGTTTGAGCAGAATTTATTTTTCGTTTTTTATACATAGTTGGATAGAGCTTGACGAGCTGGTTAAGAATATATGCGTTTTAATTTTTTGGAATGATTTTTACCAGAAAA
>CAJNOQ010000020.1:0-109468 GCA_905250885.1 Didymodactylos carnosus
ATGTGCCTACATTAACTATTGAAATTTTAGAAAAGAGCTAATAAATAAAACAAATATTTATTGGTCCAACAAAGACATATACATTATTTTCCCAAGGCGCTAAAACTTAATTTATGTAATTAAAAGTAGGCTTTCCGCAATTAAACTATTATTTAGATGAAAGAAATCTATTTGGTTTCCAGACTGTGAATGCGGTGAACCAGAAAGTATCGAACATTTATTATTACATTGTCCAGAGTATGATTTTCAACGAGATACACTGTTCAATGAGTTAAACTTTTTAAATCAAATTATTATTTACAGATAGTTCGATATATCTTTCATCTGGCCAGACTGATCATATACAGTCACCAAATTCATCATCAGTACAAAACAATTTTCTAATTCTATTGTCTGTAAATCTTGGTAAACCATCTATCATACATACGTACTAGCCATTGTAAATGTACTTTTCGCACATATTTTAATATTATTCTTTATTTGTTTTTCTCTCATTCTTTGCTATGTTACTTTCAGATACCAATACGTTTATGTTCTGTCTACACTATACTATACACTACACTGGGTGTCTCATAAAGAATGACTCTCTCAGTATTTTGACTATAACTTTTTTTCTTCGCTTTTTTTTGGCTGTTAAATTCTCTGCCAAAACGTGTATCAAGCATTTTTCTGTAGAACGTTAAGAAAAAGAATCAGACAAAGAAAACACGATCCTAGTGGATGTACTTGATTACTTGATGAGTACTTGGAAAGTACGTGACAAGTTAAGCACTTAGCAAGTACGTGAACAAGAACTTGCCAAGTGTCGTTACTTGACTTGCTTCCGCCAAGTACTTGGACAAGCCAGTCACCCTCTTTTCTTTTGAATTGACCGCTTGTATATTAACATCACAATATCAATCGTTATACACTTATAAAATATACTTATATATTTCTACTAAATTGAACAAACTTAGTAGCCGTGCATGTATTTGTTCTGCAAAAGTAGAGTATAGCTGTAGAATACCTATAAAATACAAAATGAAGATAAATGAAATAAGTATTTGACTGAAGCTTTTGAAATAAATTTACTTTCATTGTGTCAGCCACGTACTTACATTTTACTTGTCAGCTATACTTGAGACAGTAGTTGACAAGTAAATTTACTTGAAAAAGTCCACAAGTACTGTCCTCATTATTTAACCCAAGTACTTGGCTGAAGTACATTCATTAGGGAACACTTATAAACGGACCAACTTTCAAAGCCGTTTTGTTTTATCAACTTTAAAAATATTTTAAACAACTCTCAAGACAACGAAACAAAAGTGAAGATGTTTCTGAATACTTTAAAGTGTGCTCTTTCTCTTTATATGATTCAAAGTTCGTTCAAATCAAAGTAAACGTCGACAAATCGAACTTTTCAAAATCTGCTTCAAAATTAGCCAAATCTTGTATAGTCGCCAGTTGAAATTAAGAAGAAGAGGTAGTAGTAAAGTTTCGCACATGTGAATAGGGTCCAGTAGTCATGTCCCATTAAAAAAAAAGAACGCGAGCTCAAAAAAACCCATTATTCCTTAGTTATGTGTTTTTTTTCAGGAACTGTAAAAGTACTGAGTCAAACAACTGAATTTTCCGAAAGCACCTAAGTTTTTCACTTATTACTGATCGATAGAGCTTTTCAGGGGCTACAAAATGCGCTTGTTATCATGGATGTCGAGAAACATGTGAAAATAAAGGCAATTTAGATGTAAGATATTCGATAAAACCACTATTAAAAGATCTATACGACCTCATGGAATCAGAGCATGTGTCAGAGTATGTGTACTTGTTTAAAACAATTGTGTATATTCGGCGATGGCACGAAGCTATTACTCCAACTTTTCACAGTCAGAACAAAAAAAGACATTTGAATCTCTGCTTAACAAAAGCAGTTAACTTGTGTTCCATTGTTCTAGAAGCAAGTGGAAGTGGCAAGATATCAAAATAGGAGTATAAAACTTAATAATATCATATAAGCTTCGAATTTTGATTGGCTCGTACCATTGTAGAATGTTTGCACTATGTTCAACTTCGTTTTGATATTTTATCCATAATTTATTTCACTTTTATTTTATAGTTTTTCTTGGGTAAATATTTTTCTATGCTGTTTTAGAATACATTTTTGAAATATAAATTCAGTCATGAAACTTTAAAAGCGTGTTCGGCCAAAACTAATTGCAGATTCGGATTCTGCATAGTCGTTTACTTTGTACACAACAAGTTTTGAATCGGGGTATTCTAGAAAAGTTCTCAGTTTCATTCAGCCGCGCTTTTAAAATTTTTCGACTGAATTGATATGGAATAATCTAGCTGGCGAGACATGCAAGTATAGAAGTATCTGAACATGTACAATTAAATGGAATTAGTGTTAGTAAGCATGTCACAGTAGGTGAAAAACAAGTTATTTAATGGAATAATAGATCACTTTTCAAATTTTAGGTAAGTGTATCTGGTAACTTACTTCGAATTTTTCTCTTTAAATTTTAGTTTATGCTCAACAAACAGATTTGGTTCTATCTCCTCAACTGTCAGCATTTTTATTATTATCTAATGTTATGTATGAATCGCAAAATACTAATCAAAGTTCGAAAAAATCGAAAAGTGATGAATATTTACACTAATAGATTGTATGGAATGTAAAATTCTATCAAAAAATTTTTTTCTTGTCGAAAGTGTAATTAAAGACTTTAAATTGGGTTTGGCTTGCATACCTTAATAGGAGAACATGCCAAAGAAAAAATAATGACATAGGTCGTTTAAATTTTGCCACTGAAATTTTAACTGATCCACCGTTTATGTATTGTGGCTGCTCTACCAGCGTGCTCGGGCGTTCATGACTCAACTGTTGAAATCATTGGCAGCCAATGGAGAAATGATTGTTTGTATTATTCATCAACGATGCATAATACTTGGTATATTGTAATTAGTATGCCACTAATATATTTCAGTCTATTGTTCTATAAAATATTCGATGATACTTTCTGTTTGTCAAATGGTTTGTGTATTTACGCGAGTCATCCAGAAAGAGCTCAAGGCTGTTTTTGATATGTGATTATGTTGTCGAGCCACTGAATCATCCGGCTGATTTCTATATAAATTTACTCACATAAAATCACATATGATACCGAAGAACATGATATATTTATTTAATCATTTGTCCAAAACTTTTACGATAGTACATGGTTTTCTGATACTAAAAAGGAATCGTAAAGAGAATTATATAATACTGTTCTGTTATTTCATCAGCATATTTTATAAAGTAAAAATCTCTTTAATCTTTTTGAATAGTGCTCATCGGAAGTATTTACTTTTTATTCTATAGTTTTGAAAAATAAATGTATTATTGTATGAATATATGAATGTATGTACATTTTTTCTCGTATACTTCTGATGGACTGTTAAGAACCAAACATGCAGTTTGCAGTTCCAAAATTTTTAAAGTTTAATCGAAATAAATTACAAAGTCTTGTGCAATATAGACACGTATATCCCGATCGATCTGCAAAATATGCACCTCTACTGTTATGTGATATTTAGTTAGAATAGCTTCTGTCTTCTCAGTAGGAATACTCCTTTACTTTGATCTTAGATTATTGTTATTGTACAATGATTGTCTTGTTTTTCGTTCTCGGCGGTTTCGATGGTGATCAAGTTTTTTATTTAATACGTATTCATTTAAAGCTATCTTGTTAGTATATTTACTATTGGAATTCTTACCATTGTTTATTAATGATATTCATTGAAATGAATTAATAGCCGTCATCTTATTGTTACTCTTAGTTGATGATCAGTAGTGTATTTTCTATTATAAGGTGCGATGTACATTTTATACTATGACAAATTCAAACTAAACATGAAAAAAATTATCAGCAGAATAAGTAGATAATGATCCGCAGTATTTTAATTAGAAGTTTGTGTGTATCCCGGATCGATGGTATTATCAAGCACCCCCAGGCAAAGGGCACAGTTCAGGGCCGAAGCGTTGCCCAATCAATTTGATTCTTACACATTTGGATAAATCAGAGTGAATTACATATAAATAAAGTCATTCAGACCATGCCAGGCCCTTCTCATGGCAGCTGAGAGTCAAAGACTGACATCCTATGCCATTGTTTGTTTCAGAGTTTATACAATGTACAGATAGTTTGGATATTATGAATTTGATGATGATAGTAGTAATCCTGTGATATTACCAAATACCTCGTTCGTAATTGATTTTTTGAATGATAGTTGATATAGTAATTCATACTAATAATAAATTCTCCACTTTTTGCAGTTAACTGCAAAGTTAAGTTCACATATTCAAATCTTTATTCGTACAAAAAATTGATTTTGTGTTCTTCGACAGTTTTAGTTTAGAATACTATAATGAAATATTTTTCCGCTTGTATTCTGAGAATAAAGCTTATGCCAACTCTTCACTTGTTCTATACACTCTTTACAACCCTGACAGAATTTATCGTGCACACGAGATTGTTTACAAATTTTTATTGGAAACTCTTAAAGTAATGAACATGATATCTCGAATTCATCAGATTTACGTATTAAAGTTTTATTCTATATCAGCGAACTAAATAAAGCTTTAAGTTGTACGGATAACATTATAGCTACCATTATTGTTTAGTTCAAAATGTTTTTTCACTTTTTACATCGACAAATTATGTTTCGTGTGATAGTCATTTTGGACTTAGATGTTTGTGTATATACTAGAATCGCTACTATTACCAGTCTATACAAATTATGTGAAGGATAAATGAAGTCGTGAATCCATAAGCATTTTGATTGGGATTGGGTGACGTTCATTAGAAAAACTTTCATTAAAACGTTTTTTTTTAATGAAGGTCTCGGTACTTCCATTAAAATGTCTCCTGCAAAATGGCTGTGACCTGGAATTTTTGTTGGCACAAGAATTTTATTAAAAATTTTTAATGAAAGTTTTTTAATGAAAAATTTTATAATGAAACCTCGATATCCCATTGATTGTAATAAAAAATTAGAGCGCCAAAGGTACACGATTTGATAAATGAACACGCAGTGTGATAGTATCGTTTTGTTTGATACTTACTCATGTTGGACCGGTACCGTATGTGATAGATCGTTCAAATACGGCCGTTTTAATTTCAGGTCGTAAAAAAAACCAAGAGCAATGAAGCTTTTCTGTACGATTTATAATATCTTTTTCAAATAAAAATATATCTTTAGTCAACTCTAGCTTTGTAACTTATCCCTCATCCTGTTGCTTATATACATTTAACAAATGTGTTATTGATGATTTATTATGATACATTTTTTTTTTAATAAATTCAAAATGTGCATGGTTAGCCATGATCAATTTCATCGTCTAGTTTAGTTTAGTTCTTTCAAGGGAATCAATTAGAGTAAAAAAAAATATTGCCTATATAAGTGTCAAAAAGAAAAAAAACTACCACCACTGTGATGATGAAAGACCATGATGTACGCTCCTTTTTAGAAGAGAATAGAGAATTTAAGAGAAATGAATGACATTTCCTTCTTGTCAAAATATCATATTTATACAGAGTTGAAATCCTTGAATTATTCTATTAACTAACATAATAATGAAATCCAACATATCAGAAAAGTTGGTCTTAACAAAACAACAATTCAAACAGTCTATTGTCGTTAAAACTGATGATTTTTTGACTCATATAGAAGTAAATAATCATTATTACTAGCAACTCGGCCCTTTATTCTTACTGCATAATTGTATTATAAAAATGAGTTATTTTGCCCTTCATAGATGTTTTTCTTTTCGAAACCTGTACCTGAATAAATGAAATTTTATCACCAATAAGTGCGTTTATACCTCTGTTTCTTTTAGTACAAATATCTGTAAAGTATCTGTTTTTCTCAATAAATTTCGCTCCTTATTTCTTCTTAGAGGTAAACAGTTGAATTTTTTTTTGAGAAAATTCTTAACCTTTTCTTCCATCGTCAACTACAACGACGTGTCAGTCTAAACATAAGCGAATCGGTTTAGAATTTGACACTAGACAATCATGAAGTGCAGCTTGTCAGTGAAAACGAAAGGTTTCTCATTTCTAAAAGAGTTTAATAGAATATTTTTTATGACAGCACGAGCATGTGATAAACAAACAAGGTTTTTGATTTCAAACAAATTGCATAGTCTACGTGATGACGATGACGAAAAAGAGAACGAAAGAAATCAAAGAGTAAAATGACGGAACAAAATAAGACTTTTTTTTACACGAACTGTTGGTAGTACTCTTTTCATCATTCTATGTCTATATGCATATAGTAATAAAAATAACGTAACAAGGAAAAGGACACAAATACACATTAAACATAGTTCGTAGGCTCATAAATTTGTGCGCATGTACTAAAAGTTCAAAATGTTACTGTATTATAAAGTATTACTTGTACTATGGGTTCTGTATTCGACGGGTAAGAGTACCGTGTGACTTAAAACTAGTCGTTCTATAAATAACATACTTACCTGCAAAGAAGAGTGAAGGAACTAGGTAGAATTAATTATCTTACATAAAGAGAGAATACAAAAACCTCCATAAGGAGGTACATAACCATAAGGAGAAACAATAAGAGAATGACAAGCACAACTGAAGTAACGATACTTTAAGAATAAATACTTATAAGATAAGACAAGAATAATCAGAAAAGGAGACAAACTTTGCTTAGTTAGGTTTAGCCTCAAATCTATTGAATAAAGTAAAAGTCAAAATAGCGACAGCTGCACACTATAATTATCACTTCGTTTGTGATACTAGCATAGCGAGAGGACTAAGAAATATTACACAGCATTAAAGTATCATTCAAAGTTTACTCTTCTTATCGTTTAAAACAGTTTGAAAATAGATCATTGTTGCTCGACAGAACGATAAAAGGATTTAGCATTAATGATAAGGTGGATGATTGCATGTCGACTATAAGAAGTATAATATTACAGGTTTGTGTGGGAGTCACCATATATTTACCATTGTTGAAAAGATGGTTGTATATGAGCAGTCAAATGTAACCTTTTAAAACATGAATTGACATTTCGTTCCATAGAGAATACTTATAATGATTATTTTTATTTGATCTGGCTCATTGAACTTAAATGGAACATTTTTTTATAATTGTTATAAACAAATGTGCATGTATAATGAGTATTTTCGCTACATTGGTGAAAAATAGTCAGAGATCGAACTCTTAATGCCATAAGACTTATGGTAACTGATATCTTCATCATTGATTAAGATACCTTTAACCATTATCTCTCGACTTTGTCATAATTTATCTGCTTTAGTTGATGGTGGTAAACGTCGTCGACGACGTCAGATTTCTGTTCAGATACCAATGTCTGCTGCACATCCAAATGTGGCAGGAGGCAACGACGTAAACGTCCCTCCTAAATACTTCGACGGTGGTAATAAAATAGGTGCTGGTGGTAATCCAAGCGGGAAAGATTTCGTAGGAAATTATTTAGGTAATTCTCCTTATCAATCAAATCCTTATCAACAGGGAATGAATAATCAGCCATATTATGGAGCACAAGGTGTAAACTATCCTTATGCTGGACAATATCAAAATCAATATCCAATTACGGGACAGTTTGGACAATATGGTAGCCAAGGACAATATGGTACAGGCTATCAGAATCAATATAACAATCAACAGGGTCAGTATGGTTATGGTACACAATATGGTAATAATTATAATAATCGTCCAAATAATGGGCAATGGTATCCAAGTTCGATAGGTTATAATTCTGGATATCCGTACTGGAACGACGGCAAACAAAATCAATTAAATATTTTTGTCTCATTCGCATCATTATTTATATTACTCCTAATTAATACTAAAGCTTAGTAAAATGAATGCAAGTAAGCAGTAGTGTTATCGTAGAAATAGTTTTCATTACCTTGTTTTCTATGTTATTGTACAAACGTAATCTTCTTTTCTTTTAATATTTTCAAATCAATGTATACGTTCGTTTAAACTTTTTTATATTGGTGCTTTTTTTATAGCGAGTTGATTTTCATACAATATACAAGTTATACGCTCTGATGGCAGTCTACAATGCCAAAAAAATTAGTATTATCTAAATTGTATTTGAATATTGGTTTTAATATTGTTCAGCATAAGGATAGTTGGTTTAAACTATATTTATTTAAAGATGAAGAAATCCTAATAATCCTCCAACTAAAGCGGCAAGTTACCATTACATAGTTCAAGGAGTTATTTCATAAGATGTTATCCTCTTCCATAACAAAGAATAGTTTATACCTTGTGCTCCATAATATAGTTTACTAACATCTAAGTGAAGAAAAAAAACAAATGTGATATAAGTTTTTTGGGAGTACGATAAGAACTTTTGAAAGAATGTGATTTCTCTTTCCTACTTGCTGCTATAATCTTCTACACAGACTAACTTCGTCCTCAAAAATTCGAGAGAAAGCCATCGATTGGGTAAATGTTTGATTTGCTTTTAAAAATTTACACGCCTTATGTAAAACAGCATATTTTTCATTTAATGTTCCTTTTTTTTTGGTGCACAATAACTTCACTTTTTTTTATATGAGTACTGAGCTCTGTTTTATCTAAACCCTTAGAAACAAGAAACTCATGTTTATTGTAAGTTTTAGCTCTTTGACTGGAAGAAATAAATTCATTAGGTGGGTAGTTATAAAAATCATTTCAAGAGAAGAATAAAACTGTACGTTTTTCCGAACAAATCCGAATGATGTCAAGATATTTAACAAGAACCGATTCTTCCTTGCGACGATCATTTATGTCCATTTTATTCGTCTGGTTCGTTGAAGTGGTCAACGTATAATTGTTTAGATCCACGCGTAGTAAATTGACATATATTAGAAAAGTATTGATATAAAAAATTGTGTTTAAAAAAATAACAGAAATTTCGTTCCACTGGTTTGTCCCGTGTCAACAAATCGATTCAAAAAAAGAGAAGTTAAGCGGCATGTATCAAAAGTTGTAGTCTGGTGCTAACAGAATGAGAATCGTTGTTTGGTAATATAATAATAACAAAAAAAGGTGAAAAACTTAATTGAAAAAAAAAAGAAACATATATACTTGTTAGTTGATAACGGTAAACAACAGGAGTGCTCTCAGAGTATCTTATCTAATACAAATATATCAGCACAGATTTAGTGTATATTTATATCAATTATTGCATAATAAAAAAGAGAAAAGTATAAAAAGAGGACGGAATTTGGACTAAATGGAGAATGAAGTGCCAATTATTAAATTTTTACTCTACTTAGAGAACGGGACTGAAACGAGTACGATTTTGAAAGTTATTTTTTCGCTGTATTTGTACAGTTCTAAAGTAGAATTTTTCATACGCACGCTTCTTCATATTTACACATCGATACGGAAACAGTAAAAGAACCATATTCTCAGGCTGGATTTTCGCAAAATGTTGTTATAAGTAAAGAATGAGAAACATTAGCACTAACGAGGGAACTGCCCCAAGTGCCCGCTCGCTTTTTTGTTGAAATCTAGTGGAGAATAGGTTATCGACTATGCTGATTCCGAATATGACAATGGTTTTTGCTGCTAGGCCTTCGGAGACCTGGTTTTCCAGAAATCCCAAAAAATAACCCGAACCTTTCTTAATGAGGCATGATTGTAGCCCGCACATTTCTGATTGAAATGAGACCTCTCCCAACTCTACATAACCTTTCTTTGCAAAGTTATAGAACTTACAGCAAAAGCCCTAAATGTTCATTGTCAGCTAAAAGCTACAGAAATAAGAAATTAATTTAGGGCTCTTCGTGTAAATTCTATAACTTTGCAAAGAAAGGTCATGTAGAGTTGGGAGAGGTCTCATTTTAATCAGAAATGTGCGGGCTACAATCATGCCTCATTAAGAAAGGTTCGGGTTATTTTTTGGGGTTTCTGAAAAACTGGTTTTCTAGAAAACCAGGTCTGCGAAGGCCTAGCAGCAAAAACCATTGTCATATTCGGAATCAGCATAGTCGATAACCTATTCTCCACTAGGTTTCAAGAAAAAAGCGAGCGGACACTTGGGGCAGTTCCCTCGTAAGATGGTCTCAAGGTGTTATCAAATATGCAACTCCAATTCTATGAAATATTTTCTACATTGTAGATCAAAAAAATCTAGTCTTGCTCTACTTTTTTTAAATACCATATATATTTTCACTTTTTAACATAACAAAGCTTGTGTTTTCATTTTTCGCTGTTATAACTTTTCTTCGATTTTTGATATATTCAATCTATAGAGCATAAAAATTTGTATATCCAACAAAATTTTCATATTAGTTCAAGGTTTTCTCATAAAATGGTAGACGAAATAATAGAAAATCCTTGAAATTCAGCCTGTATCTCGAATTTTTCAACTGGCAGAACTAAACAAAATCAATTCCCAATCATATATTTTAAAAGAAAAAAATTTTCTGATTATTGTCTGTTCCTTTTAAAATTATTGAAACGACTTTTTGACTAAATAGTAGGACAAAAAGAAAAAAATGCGTGGTGGTGACGTGACGTTTTCGAGTAAATTCGAGTTTTCTTCATGAAAAATCGACTTTTTCTACTCTAATGGTGGATTAACCGACGTTTGACCGCCGACATTTGAGCGACCGACACTTGAGCGACCCCGACATTTGAGCGACCCACATTTGAGCGACCTTATTTGAAGGACTTATCCACACAGCCTCACCCTCTACAGATTTCCAAATAATTCAGTTTATAATCGGACGACAAAAAGATTGTTCTCGTCATCGTTATTAATCGTTATCGAAGTGAATAATCATTCGACTTTCCTGATCGGCAAAAAGTCATATTGAAAAGTGTCTAATGTCGGAGTCGCTCAAATGTCGGTCGCTCAAATGTCGGCGCTCAAATGTCAGTCGCTCAAATGTCAGTCGCTCAAATATCGGCCGCTCAAACGTCGGTTGACGATGAGACGTGCCTGCGTTCGTGCATGTACAGGCAACGTTCGTATCAAGAAATTGGTTTTGGGAGCAGATACACTAAAATCCACAGACCATATCGTTCTAACAAGTGCCTTATAGAAGGATACATTCAGGAGTGCCTCTGCAGAAGATACACTTATTGTGTCCTATAATATGCCTCCGACGGAATGTGCTCGGTCACGCGATATATTACGTGTCGTGTGTATCATACATAAAACATGCTCCGGTTTCTTTACACTCACCTTTTGTTTTGAGATAGCGCAGCTATAGAATAAACTTAAAACGTTACTTAGGAAATCGAAACTTATTTCAATATAATTAACTGAGTCTCAAATCTTAATGACTCAGTCCTATCGCAAGAAAGATGTTGGGTGGCTTGACTGCAAGTAGCTTATACGAATCCTGGGTAAGAACTGCACAAAAGATTTGATGCCTGCTCCGAAAAAACGATACATATTTTGTCGCTTAGAAAAGGTGAGTACACACTGAGTATTTGAGTACTCATATGAGTAACTAGACAATGCTTATTCATCTTTTTCTTTTGCTAGTAGTAGTAGTATTTATTCACGAAAAGTGGAAATCATCAAAGGTCCCCAAGCTGTAATAGAAATGACTCAAACCAATAAAATAGCAAAGGTAAGTTGATAAAAGAAAACTAGAGTAATGGACAGAGACAGATCAAGTAAAGATACGAAGGTTTCATTATAGATACTTAGAATTCTACTGACGATATTTCCTTAAAAGAATACAAAAAGTGAATCCGCAATCGGTTTTGACTGAACAGCACTAGCCGACGTTCTTGGAGTTATTCTATAAGGATTCTTGTGCCGCATAAATTCTTGAAGGAATCTTGTCTTTTTTCCTGGACTATTCTTGTCTTGAGTATTCTGTCAAGATTCTTTGAGATTTTTTTCTTATATCTTTATATATAGAAAAACTGTACACATGCCAGACAGAGCAAATAACTTAGTTCATGAAGACAATTGACCATAGTGATGCACTCTAGTCAGTAGACAGTTAAGGCTTCAGTGATGGACGAAAATAACTTTATTGAAAGACTAATCCAATGTATGAAAGGGGAATGTTATGGCACATATTAAAGACGTGCCATAAGAGAGAATTGTATGATAGTTATCATACATATATATATATATATATTCGTTCTCTTTCTTTTCTAACTTACTAAACAGTTTGTCTACTATATATATCTTTTTCGTTCTCTTCCGTTCTATCAGGAATTTCCCCAGTGTTCGTTCTTGGATTCTTTATATTTACTGTGATCGCTTGCATGTATTTCCAAGTTCCCAGTTTATTATATCAACTCTGGGTACATTCCTTCTTCGTGCAACTTTCAGATATAAATATACGCTATTTTTGTGCAAAAGATATCTTTTTCAGTAACTTAATAAACTACATATACACAATAACGCATACCGGATCTAACAAGGAACTTGGTTTGTGCATTTAATCTTTCATGATTTCTCATCTTTATCTTTTAGTCATTTTTATTCTCCATCACATAATCTAATTTAGTCTTTTTTTCTGTTTTAGAGTCTCATCCATCTGTTGACAAACTATTATATTCTTCTGCCCTTGGCTCTCTTCGCCCATTTCACAAATCTCTTCTGCAGTTCCGCAACAGCTGTCATCTTCACGAACCCTAATCGACACTTCCCAAGAAAGTCACCCTAAAAATCCCTGGGGACTCCCTTCCCTATATTTAATTTCATATAACTAATTAGTAATTAAGTGCCAGGTATCATCACTGGTACCAATGTAGCACATGTCAGCCATCGAAGGTTGACACATTGATGTTGACTTACTAGAAGAAAATTCGTAAAACTTCATCGTATAGAACTATATTATATTTATATATTGTCTATCTGCAAAACAAATGGTGAATGGGGAGTAGGCAGGAACTCCCCAAGAATTGCACATGTTGGGGACTCCCTGTGGTGTATGAAGGTGACTCCCTAGGGTCTCCCCGGGGAGTACACATTTTTAGGGATTCCCAGGGACTTTGAGGAGGACTCCGGAGCCCTCGAGGATTATGCTTTTTTCGGGGAGTCCCCGGGAACTTTGAGGGAAGAATTTTGAGGGGTTAAACGTTATAAAACTCTTAAAATTAATTTCATCTACTGTACCTACTCCTCGCAAATTAGTAATAATTCATTCAAAACTAGTCAATATGTTCATTGAAATTGTTTAATTGTATATTTCTTTGATATGCCACTAACATCGATAGAAGACAAGATTTACTCATTCTCTACTAAAAAGTCTGCTTATGATCATAGGTAGAAACTTTTCCTTCGAAATTTTTTACAAGTTTCTAATTGTGACTATACCTATAAAAGAGATAGAATATTACAAGAACTTTTAAAGATTTTCAAGAAAAGATTCCTTAAATAAAAAAAATCTGGTAAATTCTTGAAGTCACATGATTCCTGGAAGAATCAATCAGATTTTTTTTCTTTGCAAGATTTTGAAACGAAAAATCATAGACAAAGATTCCTTTAAGAATTTATACGACGCAAGAATCCGTAAAGAATAGCTTCAAGAACGTAGATCAGTGAGGCTTGTAAAATTTTTCAATCTGGTGATATGTTTTACACTCGTTGTCAATAAAGGGTGCGACAGTGTTTCTTTGTTAACAACCGTTAAGTGGCATATGTCATCCAGATAAGTGCGACACGTTGCTAGTAAATCATTTTCAACAGCAATTCATTCTGATATATACAACAGTAATTGGCGAAATTCAATTATAGGTTCTATTAGTCAGTGTTAGTCGTTGCTATGTAGAGTTGTTCAGTGACCTCTACTAGTAAGAAGTTCATGGAAACTATATCGAAAAGAAATAAAAGAACAATAGCAAATGAAATAATAATTCAAGATTATAATATAACTTCATTGTTGAAATCGACGTCGTCAAGGTAAGTACGAATCAGAACCCGAAACAAATTAGGATCAATTCGGAAGAACACTTTCAAAACCTGAATCAGTTCGATTCAACTTAATTCGATCAAAAATGGAAGCTTTATTCTTTTTTTGTGTTTGAAACGTTTATTTAGAATATGGTCAGCGGCTCTGAATTCTCGTTCAACCGCAGCTGATCTATAAGTAATCAGAAATATTGTTTCGTTAGGCGAAAAACAGGCCCATGGCAACGAATAGACTATCCATCTTATTTGTGTGACTTATAGAGTCAATTTGTTGCCAATTAGAATACTTTTTTCTTGTTTACAAAACAACGATGATATCGGTCTATTTCGTTGTCTAGAAGATATGATGGGCAGTGTTTTTAATAGCACAGGGGATAACCGTATTTGCCACTGTAAAAACTGATGTCCGCTGTAATTTCCACGGTGACTTTGAATTTTCTATTGCGTTTCCAACTATAACGCTAATTGTGAAGTGAATTTTGATTGAACGAAGAATTCTAACTATAAAACTTCCCTTGTAATGTCAATTCCACTGGAAGAAAATATCTATTAAAAACATTAGTCATGAGAATGTATTCTTATACTTTTGAGTCACCATCCACTTCGAACTTCGATCTGTTTTATCAGGAGGAAGAGGAAGATCGTTATTGAAAATCAGAAATGAAAAAGGTTCAAGCACATTACCTTGTGGTACACCAGAAGAGGTAGAATCATTCACACGCACACATTATAACCGGTTGGAGAAGTAAGAAGAAAGAAGAGAAAGTAACAACCATTCACACCATAACGAAACAGTTTTTCCGTCGAAGAAGAATGAGAAAAAGATGAGTGATCAGATTTTATAAAATGACTCAATAAAGAGTCGAAACGTCAAGATAAACTTAAATTATTAAATAAATGACTGCTGCTGTACAAAAATTCGGTGCTTTACAACATGCGAGGATCAGAAAATAACGAAGAGGGAAAATTGAAGACAAGGAGATTTTCACAACGATAAAGACAAAGAACAAGGTTTCTTGCTTTACGAAACTTAGCAAGATTCGAATAAGGATAATGACACTCAAGTTTATGAAAGCGCCTATTACAGATAGAATTAGATGTACAAGTTTTGGAGAAGGAGGAAAGACAGACTAATTACGGTTTTCAGTGATCTTTTCTGTGTTTATTTCAGAATTCAGTGTATCAGGTAGTTATATTCTCAAAATTTTTTCTTTAAGTTGAGTTAGTTCGACCATAGAAAGTTGTAGGGTGGCCTGGAGAAGACCTGATCCGATTTGAATAATAAATGTTCATTGCCAGCTCAAAGCTACAGAAATAAGAAGAAATTAATTAGGGCTTTTCTTGTAAAATCTATAACTTTGCAAAGAAAGGTCATGTGAAGGTGGAGATGTCTGATTTTAATCACAAATTTGCGGGCTACAATGATGCCTCATCAAGAAAGGTTTTGATTACTTTTTAGAGTTTCTGAAAAAGAAAAGTCCACGAAACTGCTCCTCTAGAGCAAACGTATTCGACATCTAAAATTAATTATATAATTACTTTAATGTGCTTTTGCAAATGAGCTGAGTGCTCAAGCTGTACTTAGTCCACCATTTTTTTAAGTAAAGCAACATTTTTTAAATAAAGAAACGTCTTTATGGTTCCTTTTTTCTAAAGGTTCACGGTTGATTTTGCTTTTTTGTTATGCACATTTCTAAGCCTATAACTTTCTTACTATATGAGCTAGCGGGGTCAATCAATAGTCATTTTGTAAAGCGTGTTTTACTGCATCTTTTCTTCATAGAGACAAATTTACAACCACTTGTTTCAGTATAGAAAAATTTATTATTCAATCGGGTCAGGACTTCTGGGCCATCCGTTATCTGTAGAAAAAGTAGCATTTCTTTTGCTTAGCGAGACTCATTATGACGAATGAAAACGGCGCTCAAATTCACTAGATTGCTAAATTTGATTTACATCAACAGTTTGTGGCACTTAAGTACATACATACTCACATCTATACACACAATTAATAAAGTAAGATTGAATCAATTTATTTATTTATGTTCCGATAAACATTTATAGCCGTTATTTTCTGTTCCCGGCATGAAACTGTACGCCGTGGAAGGAGGTATAGCGGCACTAGTGTAGTTTCCCCTCTGAACACGTCCTACAGTGAATAGATTTTTCAGGGAGTAAAAAAATATATTTTGATATAGAAAGTAAATCTTTGCTCAAAAACGATACGATTTTACTGACAGATTTTTCTACACCCTTTTCTCTGTTTTCCGTGTTATGTGTAATGTTCAATATCTTTGAGTAATTTTCTTAACATTTTCTAACCAAAATGAATGACATACGTGGATGAGGTCATTTAATTTTATCTTTCAAATTTCGCAATATGTAGTAACAAAAATTAGTTCGTTCTTTTACTTGCGAGGCAAACAAAATACATAAAGCATTTTATAGTGGGTTTTTTCTGGCTATAGAACAAAATTATCAATGTTAAAGGTACTAAAACTCCATAATATCGTGATAGATTGCTACTACAGCAGGTGGGAAGCAATCAAAAATAGAGAAGAAAAACTTGCTTTACCCTCCCGTTTATTTAATCCCCAACATATATTTTTCTTCCCATTCCTTCGCACCGCCTATTGAATAGACGTGTCAACTATATATGTACTATTTAATGCAAGGACAAGAAAAAAACGTGTTTGATCTTGATATTTATGCTGAGAACTATTCTACTCGCCTATGTATTCTAGAGATACTTACGATTTATAATTTTTTTCCCCTTTTCTCCTTCATATACAAAGGTAATTCAACTTCGTCATTATTGTTAATGTTCTCGTTACCATTATAAAAAGAATTAAGTCAGCAATTGATTTTTAACTGTATATTCGTATTCTAAAGACATATCTTTCATGTGTTCTAAATGCTCAAGGTCGGTTATTTTCGATTTAACGTTTCACAAATATAGTCTACTCGCCTGAAGAATATATTGTTTTATTTTAGATATTTTAAAATCACGTTTTTAAAACAAGCTAATTAAAAGGGACCATTTGGAATTCGGTTTCTTTATGAAGTTTTTGATTCGAAGTATGAACTTAAAAATTTTTTAAATTATTTTTCATTATTGTGATTTTATTTTCGATTTAGATATTCAAGAAGAAGTTCAAGGACATCATTGTCGTCAAATTGGAAGAACGGATCCTTCTGATCAACCTTCTATGATTAATGCTTTATGTTCATATAGTTGCATATTCAAACAACTTAAACACTCACCGGTCACACGGTATAAAAAACAAAAGTAAGTTGTAGCTGTTTATTTTCTCCAAAAACAGAATACGTTGGGTGTAATTAAAAATGCAATTGTATTTAGATACTAGTCAATAAAAACATTTAGCAATATCTTTATCAAAATGGCAATGATTAATGGTATGATTTATAAAGATATTTTTTGACAAAAAATAATCTGAAACAGTTATTGTTTTACTTTTAGTGAACCGCAACACCAATGATATGTTTTACCGTTATAAAATGCCAAAATTGGTTGCCAAGGTTAGTTATATACTACTGACGAGGGAACCTCCCCAGGGTGCAAATTGCTTTCGGGCTAAAACCTAGTCGATTATAGATTATCGACTATGCTGATTCCGAATATAACAATCATTTTAGCCGATAGGTCTTCAGAGACCGGATTTCTGGAAAACCAGTTTTTCAAAACTCNAAAAATAACCAAAACCTTTGTTAATGAGCCAAGATTGTAATTCGCAGATTTCTAATTAAAATGAGACCCCTCCCAGGTCTACACGACCTTTCTTTGCAAAGGTATAGAGTTTGCAAGACAAACCCTAACTGTTCATTGTCAGCTCAAAGCTACAGAAATAAGAAGTTAATTTAGGACTTTTCTCGTAAATTCTACAACTTTGCAAAGAAAGACCATGTAGAGCTGGAAGGGTCTCATTTTAATCAGAAATCTGCGGGCTACAATCCTGGCTAATTAACAATGTTTTTGGTTATTTTTTAGGAGTTTTGAAAAAGTGGTTTACCAGAAATCCGGTCTCTAAAGACCTATCGGCTAAAATGATTGTTATATTCGGAATCAGCATAGTCGATAATCTATAATCGACTAGGTTTTAGCCCGAAAGCGATTTGCAACCTGGAGAGGTTGTTCCCTCGTGAGTTGGATGTTGACAGGACTTTTGTTGTCTTAAACCCTAAACATCAGAATAAACCTGATGGTATATACAGTGATGGCCAAAATTGAGCTTTCACCTTTATTTTTAATTTTCTCTCTCGACCATAATAGCTAGAACAAATGTGAAAAAAGATTTGAACAGCTGGAAGAGTTTATAATCAGATGAGATGTATATGAAAATTCCTGCAAACCAGGTCCCTGGAAAACCAAGATTAAAAATAAAGGTGGACGCTCAATTTTGACTGTCACTGTACTATATTTGTAGAATATGTGCTTTGTTTAGATTGAGGGCACAGGCAATGGAATTAAAACGGTTATTGTCAATATGACACAAATAGCAAAAGCGTTAAGTAGACCACCGACATGTAAGCGGAGAGTTTTTGTCACATGTTTTTCTCATTATAAAATGTTTTTGACTTTTTATGATTAGATGTAACAAAGTTTTTTGGCTGTGAATTGGGTGCTCAAGTTCAAATGGTTGCGAGAGATGATCGTTATATCGTTAATGGTGCACATGATGCCGAAAAGCTACAAAGTTTACTGGATGGCTTCATTAAACGTTTTGTTTTATGTCCTCATTGCGACAATCCGGAGACGCAATTGGTAAGTATGCGTAAGAGAAATATTAATTATTTTAGAGAAGTAACTTCTTTTCTTAAGTAAACTTTTTTTCTTGTATTAATAGAGTTTTTTAGAGCGAAATCGAACTGGTGGTGAAATTCGTCAGCATTGTACTGCGTGTGGTTATCAAGGCGGAATTAATATGGCATCACATAGATTAACAGCATATATATCAAGACATCCGCCTGATACTGGGGGAATAATAAGGAACGAGAGAAATGTGCCTTCTGGTGATTCTTCAAATGGTGTAGTAAACATAGTATGTTTTGAATTGAAATGAATATAACGCCAGTTTATTTATCTGTTTATGCTAATTATAGAATGGTGTAGCATATGGTGATGTTGATGAGGTAGACGATTGGGTAGACAATGATTTATCGCCCACGGATGCTTCGAATACTAATAATGAGCTCGATTCAAATGTTACAAGTATGATACAATCACGCGATCTCGATAAATCAGTTGCCGAACGATGTGAAATGTTTTTAGAAATGTTGGAGGTAAATTGAATTTTTATTTAGTTTAACTGATATGGTAGAAATCTGTTATATTTCAGAACAAAAAAACATCGAATGGATTGAATAAGCCAGAAATAATTAAAGAAATATTAGCAGAAGCCGAACGTCTCGAAATAATGGAAAAAGTACCATTTGTTTTAGCACAATCTTTATTCACAGAAAATATTTTGAACGAAATCGATACGTACAAAGTTCTGCTGTTAAAAGTATGTGGGTGCTATGCTTTTGATAAAAAAATGATAGTTGAGAATATTGCCTGTTTTAGTTGTGCAGAAAAACTTCAAGAGGTCAGAAATACTTTCTACACGGTTTGGAGACGTTCATTGGTAATGGTCCATTAAAAGAAACATTATATAATAAAAAGTCGCTTGCAAAAACGTTTCTGAAATTGTATGAAGATGGTATAATTGAAGAAGAAACATTTTATTCGTGGTATGACAAGGTATGAAAGAACTTAATTTCATCTTACATTTAAAATGGTGAATTATGTTTTTCACCTTTTCTAGACACCCAAACGTTGTGCAGACAAGAAAATCGCTAAGAAAATACGGGAAATGGCAAAAGAGTTCATTGAATGGCTAAAAACAGGTATTTTTTTTAAAAACAATTATTTATTTTCGTTATCGCCCTTTCCATTTTAGCTGATGAAGCCAGCGACGAAGAGCAAGAAGATGGTGAAGAAGAAACGGCAGCTGAAAACGAGGCGGTAAGCCGTTGATGTTAAGAGAATGTAAAACAAACGTCGTACTATGTGTCCTTTCTTTTCTAGGTCGCTATCAATTTTAGTTATGCAGCTGATGGCTTGGAAGTTGCCAGAGAAAATCCTCGGGCAGCAAGAGTTGAAGAATCGAGAATCGAAGTCAATGGTGAAATTATCAATGTTGACGATATCTGATCGTTTTTCTATATCAAATTAACGCACAAAAGACAAAAAAAACAATTCTATTAATCATGAATAAATGCCTCAAAGTTGTTGCCTCTTATCTGTATTATGCCTTAGAAACTCTTTTTATGTTTGTTTGTTTCTTTTACGTTATCTTTACCAATGGTGTTGCGATTTCAACTTTTTCTCATTGTCATGAACGAAACTCGTCATCTTTTTTTCTTCTTTTCGATGAAAAAAAAACATTCGTGCACGCGACAGTTCATCTACCTCTGTTGTCTTTCTTATTTATTAGGTGTTTTCTTTTGAATCTTCCAGAGAGTACTAATTTTTTGTTAAATCCTGCTATTATTCATTTCTTCACAGAAAAAAAACTAACTTCACTCATATTTATCTTGCTATTTGGAGGCATGAGATAGATGCGAATACTCATTAATATATGTATTTGAATGTATGTGTAACTAAATGTTAATATGTCAGTTAAACAGGAGATTAAAATGATCTAAAATTTCGAGTACTAAAAAGCTTTTTGTATGTCACATGAATGCATGCGGGTCTTTTTGAACGAAAGAAGTATAAATGAATAAACCTAGTTTTTTCTCGACTTTCTTTTGTAAATTAAACGTATGTCAGGTTTGTTTTTCTAAGAAACAGTTAAAAGGAAGCGAATGATCATATAAATGCGTGTTCCCAAACTCGATAGATGTGTAGTACTCGTTGTCTAGTAAGGCACGCGTAATTCAGAAATCAAGTACTATTTTATTTTTAGAGAATTTTATTCGATAGAGAATTTGAAGCTGATCACCAATATCGCCTTTTTAGCCATCCCAGTGCACGTTTGCGCGTCGAAAAATTGAAAATACGGGAAGGGTTTTAAAGGCCGAAAAACTTTCGCGTTTATGCAATAAAAGTATCATATTCAGAGTTAGCGTCAAAAACTGAGCCGAATGATAGATGATTTGAAAGCTTCCGGTGATTTTAATTTTTTGGTGAAAATCTTAGTAAATTTCGAAAAACACAAAATTTTCACCAAAAACTGAAAATCATCGGAAACTTTCAAATCATCTATCATTCGGCTCAGTTTCTGACGCTAACTCTGAATATGATACTTTTATTGCATAAAAAGCGAGTTCTAGTGGAGAAAATTGAGAATTACGGGCAGAATTCCGATTTTTTCGCTCCTGATTTAGCAAAAGTGAAATTTCTCAGCAATGGAGAGGAATTTCGAAAAAAACGAGTTATACTTTTGTAGTTCGAATAAAGATCGCTCAAATGGTGCACGAATGAACATTCTATCTTTTACCAAAAAAAACTAGATAGCTTTATCCGATGAGGTCTCCGCTTTGGAGATATCCTTGAAGAGGAATTTTTCGTGCAATGACATTACATATGGAAAGCATAAAAGGCACATTTTCTAATTCGATTTTCAACGCTGAATTAGAAAAAAGCTGTTTGAGAGTTTCAAAATAAAAAGGACAAAAAGTATTCAACTTTTTTCGAAACGGGAAAGTTTTTCGGCTTTTAAAACCCTTCCCGTATTTTCAATTTTTCGACGCGCAAACGTGCACTGGGAAGGCTAAAAAGGCGATATTGGTGATCAGCTTCAAATTCTCTATCGAATCATATATAAAGAAGCTAAAAATAAAATAGTACTTGATTTCTGAATTACGCGCGCCTTATATAGCCACCAAAAATCTCGATTGGAAATGTTACTGGTGCATAATGTCAGACCATACAAAAAGTCATAAAACGTGTGGAAATAGAGTGATGTGTCGAGATAACAGATTTATTCCTGATCAATGAAACACCGCTAAAGACTAAAAATTTCAGAAATATACTCAACTTTAATAGGGCTACAAACTGGCGAAATCAGAATTAAATTTTAAAAAAAAATTGAGCAAGGTCTAATGCGTTAGGTCGTCTCTTTCATGCAATCACTCCTGGTGGAACTTCTTGTAACCAAGATCTTGACTTCTTGAATTTGGTAAGAAAATATAAGAATTCAAGAAATTTCAAGAAGTCAAAATCTTGAACATCTTGTACTAAGATCTTGGAAACTCTTGAATCATCATTTTGTTTTACACAGGCTCTGTTGTCTATCCTATGATGTGAATAAGCTAGAATGGCTACATTATCAAGGGACGCGAAATTAGATGATCCGAGAAAAAATAGGAAATTGGTCCCGGTGCTAAAACTTTCAAAAAAATGGCAGCAACACCAAAAACGGATGAGCCATTAGTGTCAGCAACTGCTCAAAGATGCGCCACATCAGTGTCATCTCCGTCAAGTCGTACCATAACTGTAGAAAATTTCCGTTACGCCGGACCAATCATGAATTCATTCATTGAAAAACTGAATTCGAAATACAAGGGTAATTATTTCTAAATTCTAAGATGGTATCGAACTAACAGCGATTTGTTGTTGTATGTCGATAATCGCGACATAGTCGTGTTTCTTCTGAATGAGCAAATATACCCTCTCTTGATAAGTACGTCGAAGTGTCGAAGAGTTTTCAAAACGTATACCAACATCAGTAAAAACTAAAATAAGGTGCTGTTATTTGAAGTTTAGTTGACTAATATACGGTATATTAACTGGTTTTATGACTGCAACAGGAAAAACATAGGAATCTGTTGCGCCATTTGGTTCATCTATGTTCAAACTTAAACCACTGCAGAGCTCCTCAGAAGCTCTGCCTTTTGTATGTGGAATTCGGCAAGCAGCCCACGGAGGCTTGATATTAGGATCCCAAAAAATATCCAAAAAGAGCGTCGATAACGATGTTAAATATGTTCGCAGGGTGGCTACTAAGAGATCCTCACCAGAAGGACTGTAGACATCAACCAAATTGAAAGAATAACGACCCAGGTAGAGAAAAATCGCAATAAGATTAAGGTCTGAATGGAAAAGCTTCAAAACAACAGTAAGTAAAACGAGTAAGGCAAAACTAAAACACTTTTGACTATTTGTGCCAGGTGAAAAATACCGACGACAGCATGGAAACCAACAAGAAAGGAGTCGAGAGCATTCTGGCGGTTTCAGTTAACGAGAGAATATTACAAACTGTGACCCAAGATTTTGAATGGCATATACTCTAGTAGAGAGAGCTTACTGTGCAGAGTGCAGTGGTGCAAATCGTTCGTACCCTTAGCCTTTATTCACTCAGCTAAGTCACTTTTGTATTTTAAAGGGTCACGTAGGAATATGCAAAGAACGATGTGTATCTCTGCCAGAAAATAGTTTGAAAAGATTCTGTTTTCACCAATCGACGCGCCGCACTCAATTGCGTATGGCTATATGCAAAATTCAGATATAGACAAAGGAACCAACCAAGGCGCAGAACATCAATTAGTATGGTTGAGATTGTCACTAGTGAAAATCCGCTTTTGCTAAAATCACTCAAAATTTCCTATGCAGTTTTGGCTACTCTTCTCTGAGAAATCTATTTTATACATAGCAGAAACACATACCATTCGATGTGTTTTTACTTGAGGAATCCAAAAAAATTTAATATGGTTTCAACGCGTCAAAAATCAACGATTATTAAATGCAAAACTCGTAAAAATGCATCAAAAATTCTGTTTTCGAAAGGCACAACGGCCATAACGCGTCGGAAAGTTTAACAAATTTCCTGCTGTGTATAAACCACATCATATTCGAGTTTTCCAGATTTTATGATTTTTCAGCTTTCTTAAAATTTATTATTTTGGGTATGTTTGGCATGAGCATTGAATTCAGTATGCAAGTTTACCTTGGGATTGTAATCCTAAACTCGTATCATATCTATCATTTTAAGAAAGCTGAAAAAATCATCAAATCTGGAAAAATCGAATTTTGTAGGATTTATAGTTACAAGGCATTGAGTTGGGACAAATCATATCTTGTGAGATCTGAAAGCCCATGTCGAATACCGACTGAAGAAAATATTAACGGATAGCTGAAAAGATCCTTTTTATGTCAGGAATATTCTATTTTCTTCCGTCAATATGAAATTAAAGTCATTAGAATGACCCCACTGCTGTGAAAAACTTCATTTTTCCTGGGAGACACCGTTTCTTTTCTCCAGGATAAAATCGTACAGACCTTGCAGGGTTTACGTAGTGAGATATCTTGTGTATTACGAATGAATAACAGGGAGGAAAAAATTCCGCAGGATATGCAAAGTGAAGAATCTGCGCGATATATCCGAGGAACACATGTAAAAGCGCCTACGTGGTGTGCCTAGAAAAGAATCCTCCAGGACCATGCAGGAAAGAAATTTAAAAAGTGAGCATATTAAAGAACCCTCACGATTATACTCACCAACTTGCAAGAAAATTTTCGGCAAGATAACGTAATGTGACAACCTGCAGCATATAACCAACATTCACAGGATTTTTTGTGATTCTTGCATTCACACACAGGAATTTGTAAATTTTTTTTCAGTGGGTATGGAAAATATATGAAAGCGACCTTGAGAATTCGATGTTGTAAAAAGAAACGAGCGTCAAACAGGCAAAAACTCAAAAATTCCCACCGGTATCTCGAATTTTTCGATTTAAGTTTAAAGCTATGAAAGTTTTTATTTTACCATTCAATAGATAATGGAAAGACGCGTCGAATACACTATTTGAAAGTGATTTTCCATTTTGCTTTGCTGGAAATCTACCTATCGCAAGAAAGGCCCAAATCGGGTTCTTTGAAATCCTCAGGTGTGGTGATTATAAATACAGCTGCCGACGCACATTTCTTTGCTAGGCATCAATTACAACTCTGGACAAAAGATCATCCTAACGCAGCGTTTCTTTCGCCCAATGTTTAAGTTTCCCAAATACACTCATTAACCAAGTAGTGCTTGGCAAGCACTTGCTTTCCAACAAGCTACGCGAACTAACCGGATGAACTGTAGATTTTTATATAAATTATTAGAATGATCGCTATTTTTACAGTGGATATTAAAAAAATTTTTATGAATGCATCATATTTCTACTGTTTTAATGATTTATTGCAGAAATAGAAAATTTTTTTACGTATAATCTTCGGGGAACAGAAAATGGTAACAACAAAAACAAAAAACAGAAATTTATTTAACTACAAAAAACTTGACATGAACAAAACTAAAAACTGAAATGAATCTACACAATTGCTTCCACTAGACATTGTTGTGTCTTTTTATCTTTACATTTAATAGTGCCACCTGTTTTTTTCGTAATGTTCACCGGTTGTAAAATATCTATCATTGTATTTATATCTGAATTTAAATCATTTGTTGTTTTAATCAATGTATCAATAGAAGATGTATTAGTTGTGCTGACAGATGAGAATGTAGTTGTAGGAACTGATATTGGCTCAAGAGTATGTGGATCTGTTCCATTACTGTTTATGCTACTAGGTGATGAAGATGAAACATAACCATTTGTCTTTTTTGTTGTTGTGACAGGTGTGTGCCCATTTAAATGTTGATAATCTTTTTTCTTATGATGATGTCTATGTGTTCCATATCGTTTTGTAATTAATAAAAAACACAATATCACATTAATAAGAAATAAAATTGTACCTGTGATAGCTAGTACTAAGAATAATTTTGTATTAAATGTCCAAATTGATTGATAAGTTGGAAATAATAACTGTTTTTGAGACGAAACATAATCTTGATGATGATTTTTATCATTCGTTTTTGTTATAAAATTTTTCATATTTGTTGTATTATTATCAAATTGTGATACTTCATATAACGTTGACCATGCACGTAACAATTCATAGTCTGAATTATCATTAATTAGTGACGATGAATATGATGATAATGATGTTATTAGATGATTGAATAAATAATGAACGTTTGCATGATGACCACGTTTTTGATACATTTTACTATCTAAAAATAGTTTTAATTTTCTATAACATGAACTATTGAAACAGACCTTAATATTTCAATTATAAACTGAATTTATTTCTGACGAAAAAGTCGATTAAAAACAAAAAAAGCATCTTTAAAATAGAACGTACCATTAATAATAATGAAATTGAATTCTGGAAATGTTGGATGAAATTTTTCATCACTCTGATAACAGTACTCATGTTTGCAAACACGTGCGTTTATATTTATATCACTAAAACAATAATAATTAGATTTATAGTTGTGTACAATACGAGTAGACACTCTCATACTTACCCGTTATGTATTAAATTTGCGAATAAATCCATTATTTGTAAACTTTTAATTCGATCATTTTTATTCGCATATAAATATGAATCATTATAAATACTCATCGATGGTGCTAACATGTAGCCAAATGTATAGAGTAATTCCGATTCATAACTACTATTATTTGATTTTATTTGCCATTCAATTGTATGTGTATTTTTTGATATTTTTTCAATATATTGTAATAGTGGTGCAACAATTGTTTGATGATAAGATAAATTTTTGAAATTAAATTCAAATTTATTTTCTTTATCATTCCATATAGAATAAGCATATTTAATTAAATAATTAATTGTATGTTTTGATATCGTATACATATCTTTAATAAATTCATGAAATTGTATTGATTCACTACTGCTTATTTCTGATGATGATGATGATGGTGATAACATTGTGATGAGAACATCAAATTTTTCGGGTAATAGAGAATTTGTTTGGTGAAAAAACCGATGACGTAAATGTTCATTAGAAAAAAATGGAAATGGTTCTTCCAATGGATTTAGATAATTATAATATTTATTAACATAAGTATTTATTGATAGTATGGTTGATGTTGATAGTTGCGTTTTATTTGTTAAGCATGAATGAATGTCGCGTGCAGATAAATTATGTGAACAATTGAGTGCATCGAAAAAATTTGATGTATATAGCGTTGGATCATGTATAGTTGGATTAGAAGGATTTATTGATGATGTCATAAATGGTGAGAGAAATGTACCATCGTTCAATATCATACGTCTTACAAGAGGTTTTCGTCGTTTTGTTGTGCCTGTTCCACCTAAATAAATGGTAAATTATTGATAAATTATTCTCACGAATCTACTATTACCACTATAACTTACCATTCACTGTTTCAAGCATAACAACTAAACTAGAAAGAACAGCACCAGTACCGGTACCATACAATGTAATACGATTGGAATCTCCATTAAAATGTTCAATATTTCCTTTTAACCAATGAAGAGCCGTATAAATATCCATTAATCCATAATCACCTTTGTTCTCACGATTAATATAAAGAAAACCTATATAAAATAAAATTAGTTAAATATAAAAAATTTGCTTAGCTTAAAAAAGCTAGGTGAAAAAAGATATAATATCTGAATGGAAAAGAGATCAGTAGTCTATAAGTATCAAACAATCAGTGCCAAATGTTTTGTAGAAAATAAGAAACACTTGTATCTAGACAGAGAGAATGGTCAAATCTATTCAAGACGATATATTGTATCTGATGTGCATTCACACTTTATTCATACTAATGAATAATTATCTTTAATCATGCCATTAGATGAAAACAATTACTTTTTTTGTGTTTGCCCATTTTAAATTCATGTATGAAGCGAATAATTTAAATATTTTAAAACTTTTATGCACGAAATTTGATTGTTGCATGATTACGGAAGCATTTTATAAATATATACAAAAACAACGTTAATGAGATCATGCAGATGTTGCTTTTTTTGGTCATCTACATCTTTTATCTATAACATAGTATCGATTATAATACCGAAAAGTAGAAATCTACACAGGCGAAGAAAATGTAAGTCAAACTGACAGTCGAAAAACTATCCCACCAGTAATCTAACGCGAATCCGATCCAATTCCAGGATCGGTTCGGATTGTAGGCCTCTACTCAAAATGAATCGATTAATCAAAAGTCTATAAAAGATTTCAAACTAGTATTATATAAACACCGCATTTATAGGTTTAAAATTCAATAACTACGTTAAAAAATTATTCAAATTTATCCATGAGCAAATAAAAATGTTGCTTTGATTACAGTCGTACAACCATGAAAATGGCCTGATCAATACAAAAATGTATTTTTATAAAGATTTTATTACCATCTTTTAGATAAAAACAATGCAACTTTATTCTGACACGTATGGTTGCGAAATGATAATTGCAGAAATAATCATTTTCAATAATTTTCTGTGTGGTTGATGATATTAATATTCACCAATATTTTTTAGTTTTATGCTCACAAGAAATAAAATGTCTCGTAGTTGAAAATTCTATATTTTTGGCTACTATTATATCTTTTCTTCCATCACCCAATAAATATGTATCTTCATATAAATCATCTATTGTGAACACCATATTCAGTCACTAATGTACAGACGGAAGACTTATCTTATCTGTTATTTTAAATATATATTCATTGATCGTCTAAAAATTCGTTAATATATGAGCGTACAACTTCATATGGGTTCCCATTAATGTGATACTAGAGGGATGAAACTTTCGATTAACATCACTACATCCACATATCCAAACAGGGAGACTATTTTAATTCAATATGAAAGCTGTGTTTACTTGTAATAAAGTAGATAATATATTAATAGATATTAGCTGACATGTTGTCACAAATATCATTAAATCAGTACACAAAAATGATCATCATCACAAGCAATAAAATCAGTTCTTGATTAAATACCTGATGAATAAACAAACGGGAATAGTTTTAAAAATCAAATATTTATGAATACGATACTAAACGCATGTATGTTCTTTTTCTACCACTCTTCTTATTTGTACCTGAAAATTTTTAGCTGCAATCGATTTAATAACAATTTTTCTAACTGATAAGGATACATGAGTGTTGAGATCAGGAATATCATGATGATGTGAAGTAATAATTTCATTATCATCGTTAAACAAAGTTTGTATTTTAAAATTTTTCTTCAAAGATCCATTACTAGATGAACATCAGTGGACCAGTTTTATTCTGACATTTGTTTTTGTCTTGTCCCAGAGAAAGGCATGGTGTTTTTTCCAAGATCAACGTATTATATTTACAAACATTGTTTTTATTGTATGAAGTATTAAAGTCCAAATTCTGCTTACTGTACATTTAGGATGTATAAACTGACAATGGAAATAAATGCAGAAATTATGACCTTTATATCATTCTTCATTAGCATCGATACTGACTCTAATCGAGTTTTCTAACGACGGAAAAACGATATTCATCACTATTAAATACGACGAAATTCAGCTAACGTAAGACGTTTGGTATTTTCTATTATCGGCCATATTTCTATCTCGTCTAGTAACCACAACGTTTAAAGAGCATTATCATCAAACAAAAAAGATTTTATGGTTTAATGACATCATTGTCTTAATTTCTCTTTTCGGCACATGTGTGTATGTATATGTTTTGCATTGTTAATATGGGATGAGCAACTGTTCATCCTGTATAGAGAGAAAAAGAACAAATAAGATCAAGATTATATATCGTATAAATGTATATTCTCTTTGTTTTGTTTGTCTTCTTTCTTTAATGTTTTTGATGTATACATATCTCAACATATTGATGTTGTTGTAGGCAATATCAAGTGCCATGGTTTTAAAAAAAAAACAACTGTTCAATGGATTTTATCGCGTCTAGACCATCGAAACCCAAAGAATGTAGTCAGATTAAGTCATATTTTAGCCTTAAGATACATGTATGTTAGCTTCTCAGAATCTCAGGTAGTGTTCGTTACTTGTGAAATCAAAGTAATTCTTACTATCTATTCGTGACTAAAAGTATTATTATACATTGAAGAGTTTTCTATATAAAGACGATTATCACATTGCATGAAATATCAATCATTCTGGGCTTATAGTACTTTAAAATGCAAAAGAAAAACTTTCTTTTCTGTTTTTACAGTTTTTATAATGATCTATCTACTAGAATAACAGACAATTCAAGGATAATAATATACTACTGAAGGTTTTCTCACAAATAAAGGTTTATAGTTATTTATTTAAAATCTCCTGTTTACGCACGAATTCTCTTGGCACACTAAACATACGAGAATTAAATATATCAGATAAGAAGGATAGACTTCGATAAAATCTCAAATTGGGTAAAGTAGTGTTTGTTTTACGAATGATCAGCATAAAAATAATCATGAGCAGTATGCTAAGTGTCTGTCTGTCAAAAAAATATATAAACCACAATTGTTATTCCCGTAATTGAAATATTGTCCACCAATATTTTTTAATTCTGAATGAAATGTTTTTTAACGATACACTTTCTTTTTTATTCACCTTTTGTTTAAGAAGAAAAATGAATTTTTTATTCATGATGCTGTTATTTAGACTCGATATTCTTTTTAATTGAATGTTTATTGGGCATTGTCCTCTCGTCATTACATTTTTTCTTTTACTTCAAAAAGTATCAGAAAAAACATTATCCATTCAAAAGAAGAAGTAATTTTTTTTACAACCTGTATGTAGTGTGATGATGACAGACAACGATATATCGTTATATAGTTTGATCGAGAGCAGGCCAGTGAGATTAAAAGAATGTAATTAATTCAAGAGTCACTTTATCTTCTGTCAGAAGAAGAAAAAAAACCCAAGCATTTTTGTCTGTATGTCTAATAGGCTTTATACACACTGTGGAATAAAGAGATTGTGTACTAAATAGTTTTAAATGACACAGTTCGAGACAGGAAGGGACATTCTCTTTTCTATTAACAAATACTGGTATAGAGAAAGGGAGACAATACTTTTCAATTGATATATCATTCATCTTGTTTCTAGCGGTATGTCAATTTCCAGTTGGTGCACTAGTGCAGTAATATTCATTCATATATCTTAGATAGTATATCGGTACCATTTTCAATTTAACAAAATACTAAATGGATAGAGTCAATAATATTGTGTTGTTATTTTTTGTGAAGAAGAAAAAAACGAACACCATCTGTAAACGAACTTTCGTGTCGATAAACACCCTGACTTTTTTCTTATATTTTCGTGAGAAATGACAATGTGCATTTATTTTTTTGTATATACACATTTCTAGACAGTTGGTATGAAGTAAACGAAAGATGAACAAGTAGAAGAAAATTAGCTTTTTTTCTTTTTATCATCACATAGATCATGCAAGATAGTTGCCACCTTTTCCTGTCATACATTGACAAATATAATCTCTCAACAGTATATACTACGCTCAATAAATCAATTGTGTTTGTTCTGAAAAAAAAAAGTTGATTGATAAATCTCTATTTTTTTTGCTTAACAAACAACAACGACAACGATTTTTACTTGTGTTCAGAGGCAATTTACTCTGTGTGAACGCACGATGATGATGATGATGATGTTTGTAAAATTCATTAATATTATTATGTGTATATATACAAAAATGATCTATTAATGTGTTACATAACGAACGCAAATATAATAATGAAGACACATTACGCATTTTGTGATGATAATGATCTCAATTAAAAATCATCGAATGAATTAGTGTTAAAATATGTGGTGGGATGGTGCTGATATTAAAATAAATAAATCATTTTTTTTATTTTTTTTTATTTGACTATAGGCGTATTAATGATGGTATACATGAGTGAAAATGTCAAGAAAAATCGTTTTTCAGAAGTTAATCTCTGTGTCATAGTACGTAATTTCTCAAATTAAGATTTTAAATCAAAAAAAAAATCAAGTGCAAAAGAATATTTATACTTTAAATTATTCTTTCAAATAAGATACAAGAGAGAACTTCTATAAAATTTCAGCTTTATTCTTGAAAAACAAGAATCTATGTAATATAATAAATTAAAGTGTTCACTGATTACAAAAATTGAATCATCATTCATAAAATTCTAAGATAATGGTTGAAGTCGCCAGTAAATGCTTATGCATAAATTTTCTTATATGATTTTGTTCCTCTAAACTATATCCGTTTTTGTTTTTTTGATCAAAGTCTTTTAAAATATACACACACACATTGCTCAATCATGTAATAGGAAATATTTTATTCGAATCTTTCTCTCTCACTCTCTATAGATGATTTCACATTATATACAATACTGGAAAATTTTCTCTTCATTTTTTTTATTTTTATTTCCTATAATTATAAAAAATAGAAAAGTTTTCTCTCTATTACTACTCTGTTTACACATCTATATACATCTAGAGTTCATTTACATTTGATTTTAAACTACATCATTTTTTCGCTTGAATAACGATAATGATCGTGAATGTTAAATCAACAAATTGATGACTAAATTGACTGGCTAATGATCACACATACGCATAAAATTTTTCAATATATATATATATTCATATATACATATATATAGACTCATGAGACTACTTATTATTCAGGATATTTTTAACATAGATAACCGGAAACCAAAAGACAATCGCAGGAAATAATATCACTAGTCAACCTTGATATATGTATAGAACGTTCGACATTTAGATAATAACATTCATTGTTTTATGAAATTGATGTCAAAATTCAAACAAACAAGAAAATAAATAGTCACTTCTACTTAATAACATATCTTGATTTTTAGATAAAAAATGGAAAAACTGAGAAGAATTGCCTTCAATGAAGAAAAAAAACAAAAAAATTGAACGTATTATCAAATATTCAAGACAAATTATTACTTGAAATATCAAAAAAACGTTTCTTTTCACTTACCAAAAGGTCCCAATCTGAAATTAATTGTGACAACGATTGTTCTTGTATAACTAGCAAATATTGAGCCGTCGAAAGCATTCCCAGTGCCCATATCGAAACCATCACCATGTATAAATAGTAAAACTGGTAATAACTCTAAAAACAATATGAAAAAATAAAATAATATGAACTACAACACAGATATCTTTATCTTCAAAAAAATATTAGAAAAATATTTCAGAAAGTGTCCATCCTCTACTTCTTTATGCACTTTTATCCACCACGTGCGCTGTGTGTGTGTAAAAACATATGTTCCAGTCAGCTTGAAAAATCAATTTTTTTATGTTTTCCCATATTTTAGCTGGATTCGTCAATCAATAGCTAATTGAATAAAGATGTGATTCTTTTTTTATTTTTAGATAGCCTGCTCTCGTCTTAATCATGTCTTTACCGAAAGATAATCCAAACACTTAAGAGCATTTTGTTTTCAATTTATAAATGCAAATTACATATTTTAGTTCATGTTTCGCTTAGTAATTAGATACAACATGTTGTCGTTGTTATTTTTACATAGTGTTTAATCACTCTGTCTCTGAATTTTTAATCTTTGTTTTTCAAAAATATCCTCTTTTAAATACTCTGCTGTTGTTTTTTTTAACAATAGAAACAATAGAAATCCGTTCAGTGTATGACAGATGAAATGATGGAATGTCAAAAGAGGATCAATATTTGTGTACACTGTCGTGACACGCAAGATGTTTCATTTAATTGTATGCGTGTATATGATCGCGATTCTATAATTAAAAAAAAAGGAAGAAAAAAGTATCAATAATTTATCAATTCCATCATATATTGTACAGACATTTTTTTCTTTTTACTTTTACACAAGGCCTAAAAATAGATCAAACTTTGCTGACAGGTGATCAAGTACATCAAAGCCTAGAAATTTATGTTTAATTGTCAACAAGATAAAAATGAAGAGCACACATTGTCTTCCTTTATACTTCCTACAATGATCAATGATGATGAGTTTGTCATCAATCATCGAGGCTAATTTACCTTACAACGTTTCTTTTTTTTACGGGAAAAAGATGCCGAGACAATGAGACCAACTATATCATTGTGTCTACTAATCAGATGAGCATTAATAAAAATTGACGTATTGTCTACAGAAGAAAAACGACAACATGTTTTTAAGTTTAATAAAAAAGAAAAGAAAAACGATTGAATCATTATCATCAATCATACACATATTTACATAGAGACATAAATATACAGGTGTATAGTTGCTGATGTATGACCACTCTCTATTTCATTTATAGGCTCTTGAGATAATTTAGAACCTGTTACAACGACAAGAACTATTATGAAACAAACTCTCTTTATGATGAGAAAGTATATTCAATATCTACTCTATATGCCAATATAAAAGAAAATTTTACCTTTTGAATGTTGAACTTGCGGTTGATATATATTCATATAGAGACAATTATCTTCATTTTGATTTTGAATAAATTTTAATAAATTTTTATAATAATATTTTGTAAATATTTTTGAACGATATTTTTCTAATTCACTCTCATTATACCATAAACGTTGTGGACAAACAGGACCAAAATGAATCATTTTTTGAACTGTTGGATTTTGTTTTCGTTGTAATTCTATTTTTTCTTTAGATAATTCAAATCTTCCACTATAAATACCATATTGTATACCCTAAAATAATCCATAATAACAATAAATTGTATTGTTAATAGATAGAAAAAAAAATTTTCTCTACCAAAAATGCTTCAACATTGATCAAACTATAATTGACATTGTACGGTTGTATATCATATTCAATTAACAATCCTCGTAATGTACCTATTTTTGGAATACTTAATACACGATCACTTAGACGATATTGAATATCATTAATGGAGTATAATAACGAACTACTATTTACACATATGATTAATTTTAACAAGAAATAAAAGAATGATAGACGTATCGACGACACCGAATGTGTTGCTGTTGTTGTTCTTACAAATAATGACCACATGACCACCAATACAACGTTAGAAATAAAGGTCGATGAACGATGCCTAATGGCGATATATGATCATCAAAATATTCATGGTTCATTATTTTTAGTTGAACAAACGCGATGATATCACTGATATTCTTCTTGCTTTACTAGTTCTTAACCGTCATGTTCTGTAAAAAAAAGGAAAAAGAGGAGTAGACATAATAATTGTAAAACAAGTTTCTATCAACATATAAATGTTCGGTATGCGATGGGTCAAAATTATTTGTACATCTCTCTCTCTCTCTCCCTCTCAAAATTTGTTTTTTGCTCACACTCATTAACAATTTGATCATTTTAGAGCGAGTTTTTATCGAATTATAGTCAAACATTACTCTAATTTCTCTGCATTAAAAAAGTAATCAGGTTCAAAATTAACCATATAATAGAATAAATTCAATTTCTTTTGTTATTGTTTAGTTAGGAATATATGAGACTTTTACTAATAGATAGTTAAACTCTACAACAACATTCTAGGAAAACAAATTTTTAGCATAACTACATTCTCTGATTATAAAATTTGATTTTGAGATCATTTTATCACACGTTTCATTGACACACTAGTATATTTTAGCGTGTTTAAGAGATACGATTATACCTATTGGAAGATTGAATAAAAATAAATCTGTTTTTAATATTAGAATCACAATTTTGTCTTGACTTTTAGATAGTTCAAACCAAATTCTAAGTGGAGAGTAAAAGAATAATTTTGATCATCATCGTATCAACTGTACAAGAGATTATGAAAAAATAAGAATTATATATTGTTTCTGTCTCAACGAAAAGATATAAATTCTACTTTAGTTGTATCAAAAATTATCTATTCTAATTTATGCATGAAGATAACTTTAGATTTTACTATGCGTCCAGGCTACAAAAGTCTGCAAAAAATCTCTGATAGTCAGTGCGCTATTTTAGAAATATCGATGATTTTATTTTTAGTTAGTTTTGGTAAAAAGAGAATATTTACGAGAAATTCGTCGTATTATATAGTCTCAACTTACCAATGATGTGAGATGATTGCAATCAAAAAATCATATATCGTTTTGTTTAGATATTAAAATGAATAATATAAAAATCTAAAATTAGAAGAAAGAGAAAAAACTAAACGTCAATTCTTTTTTTTTTTTTTTTGTTTTGAAGAACACCCATCACTCGAAAGCGCATCATTGAACTGTGCGTGTGCGCGAGTGTAAAGTGCGATAATAACTACCGATTTGTTTCACTGGAATTACATGAACATTAAAAGAACAAAAAAAAGAAAGTCGAAAGTATAATGATGGTGATGATAATGATGATGATGATGATCACTAGCTATACACTGAGAAGAAAAGAAACAAAGTATATATATATATCTCTCTTCTTTCACTGGTCGTAGAAAAAAAAAATAAAAAAAATTGAACTGGACACTATATATTCTATATATAGACTAGAACGAGAAAGAAACGAAATAACTTCAAAGTATAAGAAATATAATACGTAATCAAAGTTTGTACAAATCGCTCAAAGGCACAACGCTACCTTAGAACAAATCATATACCGGATATTATTTTTAGTAAAAAAACAATAACTATGTTACCATTATATAACATTAGGCTAACTTTTTCTTCAAACCTTCAACGGGTGGTCTTACTTTTCTTGTTACTTGAATAAAAACGATAGGTATGATTTTTATCCGTAATAAATAAAAAATAAAATTTTTCCACTTTCTTTCTTTCTATTAATTGATAGGAATTTATTACTTAATGATCTATATCTACTTGAGATTTATTTTTTTTTCTTGAAAAAGAAACGAACAACAGTCGAAAGTTATTTTTGATGATCAATCTATATTATAATGTGCTCAATTTCTTTTCTCTCTTCGCTCTTTTCCTCTAATGATCATATATATATATAAATATATATACTCTTTTGCGTTTTTTTTTCTCCATCTTTCTCCACTTTTTTTTTTGTTGTTGTTTTTTTAATTTAATAATAGAAAAAAATTATATAATATAAATGAATGACTGAATACGTCTGTTCAATGACACTTAACTGAACAAAAAACTATATATTCTACTAATATTTAGTAAAACCTTATTTTTTCAATGAATTGCTTCTCTCTCTTCTTTTTTTTCAAACATGCAAGCTAAGGCCTTGAGTGAGAGATGAATGACAGATATTGAGTGTTTCCCAATTAAAGAGACCATATTTAATTTACACGCAAAATACTGTTGCTGTTTTTGTTGTTTTGGTTTAGCATAGTTCGACATAGACACCCTCAAGAGAATAAAATATTCTTAACAATAAATCTCGCCCAGAAGAGTTAATTAAGCGAAGGAAGCCATCCATATATGAAGGGAGAGAGAGAGAGAGATTGATTATTTTAGTCAGATAATAAAACAATAGAAATATATAAATAAAATTTCACCTGTCAACAGTGAGAACAAATTTAAAGTAGATAATTATGTGTAAACAAGATTAGAAAATGTTTAACTGATAAAATCAATTGACAAAGAATATCTAAAAGTTAAAGACGGATTTTTCTTTTTGTATTCTGTACCATTCTGTTGATCATACAACATGGATTACTGGATCCGCTAATATGGCTTCAAAATGTATTATCAAATGCTTTTAAATAGTTTAGATCAGATTTTTGTTATACCTTTTCAGTTTGAAATTATCCAGAAAAAAACACTTGCTATCAACGAATAATGATTTTTTCGAGAAATTTATATTTCCTGTCTGCCTATATTCATGTAAACAATCATGATTATATCAATTGCTCCATTTCTTGATGAAAAACAGATCATTTTCCTACAATTATTGTGCGTGTGTGTTATTTTAAATGATTTGAAAAATGATAAACATGTAGACATGATTTATTGTACGTTGAACATATTTCTATATCATTTGAAAAGATTTAATGTGATTTAGATGGAATAGAGTAGATATCGAATTTTAGCGTAGATGACAATTAATAATGGATAATTTTGTTTTCTATCAATTAAAATTTTTTATATCTATTGAATGATAAAATAATAATTATTTCCCTCTTTTTCTTATATAATACAACGATTAGAACGTAATCAGTATATGAACATTACCTATCTAGTAGTTAAATAACAGACATCGATATATCATAAACACTTAAATTATATTTTACAATTCAAATCTGCTCTCGTCTAGTCATCTATCTACTTTTATGACTGGTAACAAAAAACAAAAAAAGAACAATGATTTTCTACATACATAGGACTATTAAAGATTACTTCCGAGAAAGCGCATGGTTGATTTTTTTTGGTGTTTATGCGTGATAAGACTTACATATGTGTGTAATTTGAACACGCACATAAATCATTTCTTAACTGTCAAATGAAATGGCACAACAATCATATTCTAAAAGATAAACCGGAAATTTCATCTTCTCTTCTTTTTTTGTAATTTGTTATTACGCGGTATGATATGATAGTACTATCATAACCAAATAATGAAGGGAAGACAAAAAAATTAATGTGTGAAACGGATATGTAGTTTACAGAAGATAATACATACGCCTTTCTAATCTATATGTTCTAAATAAACAATAATTTTTGTCTCCTCAACATATAAAAGTTTTTGAATAATATTTTAAATTATATCGTATTGTCTATATTTTATAAATACAGTTTTATATCGAGATTCATTTTCATATTTCTATATGTATGTTCGTATAAATGTGTTATTATAAATACTTTCATACATATTTTTAGTATCTCGTTATGATTTTTCTTTTCTTGAATTGAAAAGAATTTTTTTAGAAATATTTGTTGTAACATCTGCTACTATCATTTTTACTTCATAAATGTATAATAAAAAGATCATCACCTATTAAATAATTGAATGTAAAATTTTTGAACAATACATTGGTCAAGATCATCACTATCTGATGATGCATCATCTATTCGATTATTATTAATGGTACATAAACGTTTAATATATCGTAATTGACTATCTTTATCGCTATTCCGTTTCATAATAATTATTAAATTAATTATATTATTTAATATCAAATAAATAAATAAATAAAAAAACATAATACCATGAATATACATTTTTTTTCCAGTGAGTATATTGATTAATAACACAGACATCATACGATAAATTAATACATAATTCAAATTTTATTTTATTTTTAAATCATATAATGTTACTCATGAAAAGTAATACAAAATTATATCAGAATCTATAATAACTATTCTCATGTCCAAGAAAAATATTGAATATGACAAATTGCATAATTGAACATGTTAAATAAAGAATTTTTGTTAAAAAATATAATATCAGTAAATAATTACTAAATTTCGTATAATTAGTATAATTACAATGACAGTATGCCTGTAATACAAAGACAAAATTTATTAGATGTTGACTTATGACCTATTTGATCATATTGAATTGAATATGAATATATGACTTTTAAACATATATTGAGAGAGGGATGTACTACCTGTCGGAACTGTGACTATTGTCTATTCACTGTTTTTTCAAAGAAGTTCTTAACCTGTTAGCTATAAAACTATTTCTACGTATATCTTTCACTAATGTAATCTTGCTAAGAGAATTAATAGTCATTGGTAGCGGCCAATTTTTTGAAAAAGACACGATACTGACGTCGTCAGTTCGGAGAGATTGAAAAACAAAGTAGTCCTTTCCTTTGTTCCAAATCCTTGTTCCCTTGTTTTGGCCACTGAAAAATTCTAATCTTTCAAGTCAGAATAAAATCTTATCAAATTAGGGATTTTTGACGATAAAATCTATCTCTCAAGATAATATTTTTTCGAGTTGAACTAAGAAATTGTTAGTAAATCAACATTATGTGTATAATTGTTGAGTTTTCAGTTCGAAGGAATGTCAGTAGGCTGAGAAAAATTTATGGAGGGTAGTTCATTTAAACGACGAACTATTTTGCAACTATATAGGTTAACAAAACCAGATTTAAATTGTAATCTACTTCTGAACATGCAACATATCTTGTAATATCAGCTTACAAGGTGGTTAGAATTTGTATAAAATCTAAATTTTAACATTCTCATCATCGCTCTACCGATTTATTTTACACCTACTCATTTTATCATTCTGACGCTATCAAAATTTTTTATTTTCGAAGAAAGATTCTAAAAACCAATGTGAAAATTATGTTTTACGAAAATTGAGATTTCCAGGCTATTTCCATCTAAGGTTAAAAAATTCATAATTCACTCAAAAAGCATCAAACGAGTTGAAAAGTAAAGAATATATGGTATTTATGCTATTCTTTTATTATTCTACATTCTATTCAAAACAAATTTATAAAAAAATAAATCAAAAACCTTATGGTTATCCGAAAGGGTTTCTAGAAAATCACTGAGAAAAAGAATTATTTCTCAATTTTTGCGATCGTATAATCACCTTTATCGTACAAAATTAACTGATAAATAAATGTAACTCAAGTTCACTCTAGCTCGACTCGTTCATCTCTGCTATCTAGTTGTATGTATCTCAGCTGAGAAACGAAGATCTTTAAAGGAAGATTGGTTTCTAAAAACTAAAATACTTAATTAAAATATGAATTGTATGCCAGTAAAGACATTACAAGACATTGATTAGGAGGTAACATAATGGAAAAGACAGTGTTATCCGTAGTCGATGTTTTGTTTTATACAGTTGATACCTATTCAAAAGTATAACTTAAAGGCATATCACCGAAATAAAAAAATAAAGTTGGTTTTAAGTTGCTGAAATGGACTTTTTTGTATTCAGCACACTCAATAACCTCGAAGACTTTCTATTTTTGCCGAGGAGTATTTCCAAAACTTTAGGAAAACTTTTGAAACTAATATTATTTTCCCATAGATATTTTTTTGCGTCGTTTTGTTTGAAAATGTTTCCTAAACTATTGGAAGTACCCCTTGTCAGAAATAGATAATCTTCGAGGTTATTAAGTGTACTGAATACGAAAGAGCACTTTTCATAGAATACTCCGCAGTGAGACTATTTATTATATCAGTCTCATTTTGATGCTCGATTAAATTATCTTCTCTCTATTTCTAGCAGGGAACCATACGAAATATCTTCCGGGTTTTCATTCGTTTCACTCACAAATTTTTATTAGGAGAAAGGTGTCTACATCTAAATTCTCTGAGAGAGATGTCACTAGTGTCAATGAAACCCAGTAGCCATACCAATGCAAGCGAAACCTCTTTGATCCAATGGTTGTTGTGAATTTTCACGACGATAAATAACCACAAATACTTCATAAAAAACAACAACTGAAGACACAGCACGAAATGTTTGATCAGCAAAACAAGTGAATCAGAATGCTGTATTACGTCTTCTACGTTCCGAAATTAGTCAGATAAAAGCAGCTGTTATGCTTTGACGTAGGATTGATTTTGTGTCCAAACTGGTTTTTTTCACGAGAGGGGCAAAAAGTTGTCGGAAGCATTTTAGTTTAATAGTATGCTACGGCATAGGTGAAAGAAAAAGCAAGATTTACTCTGCACTTTTTTTAGGATTGAAAGTTTACTTTGAATTCAAAAGCTGCTTGCTGATTTCGAGTTAGTTCATTTGACTTTTTGTATTTGCTTCTCGTTTTACTTAGAACACAATGAAATCTCTTTAATCGAATGATTTTGTTTCAGATCAATAAAAATACTTCTTTATACACATAGATTGCATTGATCTCCTCTCAAAAACCAAAACAATGGGTGATAGTGATCGTCATGTCAAAATGGAAATTGATTATTCAACTGTTGTTGATCAAAAATTGAAAGAATGTGACGAAATAATGAAGGTTAATTCAGCTTTAACAACTGTCATTTTTTGTTATCACGTTATTTGTTCGATTTGTTGCAGGATGGCAAACTGAGTGAAGCACTCGAACGATTGTTACCATTAGAAAAACAAACACGTACTGTAAGTACATCAACTTTGTTTATATCATTAACTAAACGAGTCGTTTATTGTGAATTTTCAGGCAGCCGACGCAATATCAACTGGTATGTATTAGTTTCGATCTATTAATCTTCGTTTTGTTTTACAACCGGTTTTTTCCTTACAAAAAAGCTCAAACGTTGAAGATTTGAATTGATCCTTACTATAACAAAAAACAGATTATGAAACAAAATTGCCTGTCAGAAATAAACCAGAAATGATAAGCACTTCATATCTACATTATAGATGGAAATGTCTTTTTCTTCCATGTTCTTTTTTATTTCAACTCTTTATCTATCGTCCTTCCTGAGATTTCAAGAAAACTCAGTTTTTTATTTGCACCCATGATCAAATTTCATGAAAACTCATACGATCGAGGTTTAATTTTTACTAGAAATGCTTCAGAGAGTATCTTATAGTGATTCTTTTTGAAGATTTTTCCTTGCCGATTTATAATAAAAATATTGAAAAAACGATAAAAAGTCAAGTTCTGTTTTAAGCTTTCTGATTTACCTTATGCTTGTTTATGTTCCTAAATAAACTGAAACGGAATGAATTGAAAGTTTTCATATTAAAAACATATTTGTCACGTCATTTACTTAGGTCGGATCTTAGTGGCTATTGTAAAATATTGTTATCAAGAAAAACAATGGGAACTATTAAATGAACATATTGTCACACTAAGTAAGAGACGAAGTCAGTTAAAACAAGCAATCACAAAAATGGTACAGGAAGCCTATACACTTCTCGATCAAACACCGGATTTGGATACAAAATTAAAATTAATCGAAACATTAAGAACCGTGACAACGGGAAAGGTAAAAAAACTGATCAAAAGTTTTTTATTGAGTTGTGAAAGAGAAATACATGATGTTTTGTGTCTAGATTTTTGTTGAAAATGAGCGTGCTCGATTAACAAAAAAATTAGCTGATATTTATGAAGATCAAGGCAAAGTGAAAGAAGCTGCCGAAATTTTGCAAGAATTACAAGTATATTTTACCAGGTGAATTGTGCAAAAAGTTCTTGTTTTTTTTCACATATAGGTTGAAACCTATGGAACAATGGATCGCCGTGAAAAAGTTGAATTTCTTCTTGAACAAATGCGTCTGTGTTTAGCTAAACAGGATTATATTCGTACACAAATTATCAGTAAAAAAATTAATACAAAATCGTTTGAAGATGAAGCATCACACGTAAGTGACAGATATCGTTTATTCTTTTAAATCAGTTGTAACCATAACTATCGTATGAACGATTGTATTCCTTCATGAGCTCATTTGAGACTAATTAAGAACGTCTAACAAAATACAGTAATTCTCTTACTGGAATAAAACTAGTTTAACTTTTTTAGGATTTGAAGCTTAAATATTATGAATTAATGATTCAAATGGATTTACATGATAAAAATTATTTTAATGTCTGCCAACATTATAAGCATTATTATGATACTCCACGTGTACAAAAAGATAATGAAAAGATGAAACAAGCATTAAAAAATGTTGTACTTTATTTATGTTTATCACCGTATAACAATGAACAATCAGATTTCTTACATCGATTGGTTTTAGATAAAAATCTTGAACAAATACCAAAATATAAGTGAGGAAAAGTCTTTTCTTATCTTTTATACTTTATTAAATCGTTAATCAATATTGGATATTTCTAGAGAATTACTACAACGTTTCAAAACTCAAGAGTTAATACATTGGAAAGATGCATTGAAAAATTTTGAAAACGATTTAAAACAAGGCACAAAAGATGATCCAGCAACAAATGTATTCACAAATGATGATGATGGTAAAAAAAGATGGGAAGATTTTAAAGTTCGAGTTGTTGAACATGTAAGTGTGATGAAAAGGTTGTAGGAGAATGTGAACTCTTTTTTTTTTTGTATATCTTTAGAATATGCGAATTATGGCAAAATATTATACACGTGTGAGAACGAAAAAAATGGCTGAACTTTTGGATTTAACAAAGGAGGTAAAACTAGAACGTCTTCATTTCCACAAAAAGAGCGGTGATTTAAAGTTTCTTCAATTATGCTAGCTCTACGTATATTAAGTCATTGAACCATTATTTTTTCTAGGAAGCTGAACAATTTTTGTCAAATTTGGTATCAAATAAAACTGTTGATGCTAAAATCGATCGATTAGAAGGAATTGTTAATTTTAAACAAAAGAAATCACCACAAGAAATTTTAAATGAATGGTCAATTAATTTAAATTCATTAATGTTATGTTTAAATAAAACTTGTCATTTGATTAATAAAGAAGAAACGGTACATGCTGTTCGAAGTTAGGTTCAATAAATCTTTTAACAAACACACTTTAGAAGATTTTCTTGTTGTTATGTTGAATTAAGAGACAAAATTTTGTTGTTGTTTCCATAATGATGTGATCAGTTGGAGATAAAATAAAAGTTTTTTACTCGTTTTTTTCTTGTTTCTTGTTTTTTTTCGTTTCGCTCTTGTTTTTATATTCTATTTGATATTCGAAACAAAAACATATATAAATCCGATGGACGAAAAATTACATTAGTGGTAATGAGCATTGTAAGGGTATGGAACTCACTGTTTTTCAAACTCTCTTTTTCTCTGTAAGACAGACAACATCGTTTGTAGCTGAATAGAGGATCTTTTAATTTGCTGTAGAACTAACTATTGAATGGATTAATAATAGTTACAGGTAAGATGACAAATTAAATGCACTTTTGTTTCGAAATACTCTAATTACAGTATGTACGATTATTAGCAGCTTACAAGAGTTTCATGTAGGCATTTGCATCATATACTGATCTTAAGTGGAAATATCTGTTACATGTACCGTAAATGTGAATAGTTTTAGTCAAACGAAGCTAATAAAAAGCGATCTATAAACAATGATCAAGAATATTTGTTGTTATTATGTCCTTGAGAAAGATTTTTTAAACAATCACCTCCAAATCTTCATAAAGTTCTCCAATTGTTTCTGGCATGTTTTTAATGAGCCGCGGGCTCTGAACACATCTGACTACTTCATAGATAATTCTAGTTTATAGCGTTGTTAACATTAGTGTCAGTACTTTCCAGAAAGAAGGATCATATTCGATTTTTGATTAGTTTATTCAAAAGATAAGAATCACTAGTCATTTAGTTGGTCGATTTTTAACCACTAAATAAGCTTTATAGACTCCTAAAATTCTTTCTCATTTCTTCTAGTGTTGATGACTCAATACGTATTATTTGAATTCGTTCTTTTGCTAAAAGAATCGTTGGGAGGCGGACGATCTGTTCTTTTGATAAAAAGTGTGATTGAATTTTTTGTGAACATTTGATAACTTAACATTCACTTTTTCGAGCAACAGTACTTATACACAATCGTCCAGAAAAATGAAGGTTTTCACTGACGTTTTCACCAGTATGTATAGGAAAATTAGTTCCATTAAATCATTAAACTTTATCCACTCTGTTTTTAGGCGATGAACTTTTGAGTGATTCATATCCAATGAAACTTATTGATGACGTGTATTACGAAGTTGAAGGAAAAGTAAGAATTTTGAAGAAAATTTTTTTAGATACAAAAGCTGGCTGAGAAAAGTCACTCAGCGACTTAGATTTATTGTACATTTCCAGTCATTACGCAAGTTATAGGCTTCGAATTAAGGTTACTACAGAACTAGTTCACTTTAATCTGTACCAAACTGAGTATGTGTTGTAACCAGTGTGTGAGAAGTATAGAATAAATGATATATTAAGTGTTTGCATGTTCAATCTGATTGACTTAGAAAAAATCTCCAACCCACTACGAATATCTGTTGAGCTTGGAGCTTCGGAATAGTACAAGGTCTTTTATATGGTTGTCTACTATCAGTAAATTTATTCAGTATTAGTATTTTTCATGACTAGGGAGGAGCGATAAATTTATCGCGTAAAATTTTGAGATTTCTTACCGATTTGAAATTACCGCGGTAAAAATCTGATATTGCTACCGAAGTGACGATAACGGTAACACGTTTTTACCGTTACCACTCATCTCTACTCATGACATAGTACACCGATATTTTGATAGTTGAAATACACTCTGTTCAATAACAGGAATACTTGGAAAATAAGACAATAAACTGTGATGTTGCTGTTTGCTCAAACTTTTCATTAAAAATACTGCACAATATCTTCAAGGCCGCAAATAACGGGCGGGTGCGCACTCCTGAATAATTGAAAAAGCTGCTGTTATTTTATCCATTATTCGTCGCACAAAACTTTTATAAATTTCACACTACCTCAGGAAAAAATTTTGTTTTACACACTCCTAATGTTCGACTTCTATTTGCGGCTCTGAATATCTTAGAAGTAAACTCGAACTAGTGCAACAATCAGCTTCTGAATATGAGCTAATTATTTTCTTTGATCACCAAAGATCTCGCGAAATACATTTTAGTGGCAATTATTGCTCTTTAGTGTGTAAAGAAAATTTAAAAAACTTGGTTTTCTTTTTATTTCAGCAAATAACAGTTTCGCATGATATCGATGACTCATTGATTGGAGGAAACAAAGTACCAGAAGGTTCTGAGGAAGAGGCAGGAGGAGTTGACGCATCTCACACGTCAGGTAAGAAAAGCAATATTTTTCTATAGCATTTCTTCTATTTAGCTACTTTGATCTTTTAACTATTAAGGAATTAATGTTGTTCTCAATCACAAACTTGTTGAAACACCGTTCGATAAAGCTAGCTTTAAAGATTGGATTAAAACGTATTCAAAACAGTATGTGAAAAATATCTAAGCTTTACTCGCTGAATTCAGCCTTTTTAAAGCATCTAATTGTAATCTTAGATTGAAAGAATACTTACAAAACAATTCACCTGAGCGTGTTCAACCATTTCAAACCGGAATGGCTAAAGTAGCAAAAGAAATTTTAACAAAGTTTGATGAATACCGGTTTTATCTGGGTGAAAATATGAATATTGATGGCATGGTGGTTTTACAGTATTACAAAGAAGATGGATTAACACCTTATTTCATGTATTTCAAAGATGGTTTGAATGAGATCAAATATGTGAGTATCTCCTACTAAGTATTTCGTCGTCATCATTCGTTTTCATTTCTCGTTTGTTTAGTAAAAACAATCAAACAACAGCTGAAACACAAGGAAAAATTTTGTGAGAATAAGTTATAACATTGCGATGCACTTCCACTCACCACACGCAAAATGCATTTTTAGATCAATATTTTTGTTGCTCATCCCTTTTCTTTTTGAGTGGGTGGTTGGATTTGCACTGCGTGCTATAAGAATCTGTTATTTTTTGTGTACGATTTTATTTTTTTTAATATCTTTGTTCTCTCTCGATCACTTTGTCAATGGGATGTTTTTTTGTACGAATTTGTTATTGTTGATGAAACGTTAATGATTACTCACGAAAAAAATAAACATGAACATTATCTACATGCTAATAATTAGTCTGATTGAACAGATAAAACAGTTTGAAATGATTTATAGGGATTCTGATGAGGGATCAGGATGTTGAGGTTTCAAAAAGGCTAAACTTTGGCAATTCAAATGCTTCCGAATGTATTTTCGAAAAGCGTTTTTGTTGAACAAATTCATTCACTTTTTGAGTAGTATGGAAGGGCGAATTTTCCTAAATTGCTTAAAATCTTCGATTATTTTGAAAATTCTTAACTTCCACCAAAATTCCCTTCGGTTACCACTGAGAAGACTGGGACTTGGTTTTCCAGAGGCCCTGGTTTAGAGAGCTTTGATAGAATCTTTTTATACGGCACAGCAAATTCTGTCAGACCATTTGCTTTACTTTTCCTAGTCCAAACGTGTTTCCCTAAAGCGTTTAAAGAAGAAATAAAAAAAATGTAAATTCGTTTTTAAAAAGTGGAAAAAGATACTTTTGTTTGAGATTCGATCTGTTAATTGTACCATACTGGTTGTTGTTTTGTGTCGAATTGTAGAAAGAAATGGGCTATGTTCTACACTTATTTAATTTTCTTTAATCTAGAGCTTTTTAGACTGCTGAAGCTAGAGAATCACCTAATTCACTATAGAATCACCCATAATGAATTGCATACTTAACAATAATTTATTCATAGTAAGATAGTGATACAAATGATTATATACAACGCGCTCAAAAACTTTACTGGGAATTGGTAAGAGTGTTATTGGCCTATAATTATTTGTACTAGAAGAATCGCTGTCTTTAAATAATGGATTGATATAACCTATTTTAAAGACCTTCGGGTATTCGCCTGTTTCTATTGACTGATTAATTATACTCGCTGTGTAGACTAATGTAATTATAGATGATTCTCTCGATAAGCGTGATGTTATTCCTGAACTGCTTGCTTTGTTTATAAATAATTTACTTAGGATAAATTCAACCTGAATAGCAGAAACGACAAGATGTGGAATTCTCTGTTCATACTCTTTTACAAATGATGTTGCTTTCATATTATCAAACAGATCTATAGTACGAATGGACGCAAAATACATGTTCAATTCATCAGCTTTTTTATTATCCTTGCATATCCGCGGTCCACTTTGATTTTTTAATGAAGGAATACTTGACTGTTTTTCCCGGCCAAGAGAAAAATTTAACGCTTTTCACCATTGTTTATTAGAGCTGTTTGCGTTGTTGATCCGTTCGATATACTCATCCTTAGTTTGTTTACATGAATCTTGAAATGTCTTTGTTAAACAGATATTTATTACAACTATCGCCCGTCTTTGCTTTGATTTAAACCAATTTATTTAAAAGTATAGCAAATGGCAAAGGGTACAAAGAGCACAACGTACTCACTTCAGTACTGTTACAGTATCAATTAAGTAGACAATATAAGTATGCTATGTGGAGAAAGAGAGGGAAGTGACAATAAGAAGAGCCAATAAAGGCAGACAACAACTGATAAGCTAAGAGAAAAAGTACATCAAAATCAAAAATAAGATAAAAGAAGTGATGAAGATCCATAACAGATACATCCAAAATGCTACGAAGGCGTGTATAATTAAATAAGAAGAAAACAGTCAAGCATGTTCATAAAGCGTTCATTATTCATAATATAGGTTATCATCAATTTGTATATTTCTACTAAATCAACCTGTTGAATAATATTGTCTTTGAGTAGTAGTAAGGGGAGAGTAACGATCATATTTGGCAAAAAAGTGGCTATTTGACTAAATAAAATATTCCGCTCATTTTGATATGATGAGCAATGCAGTATGTAGTGTTCAATGGTCTCAATCTCACCACACTCCCAAAAAGGATCATCTGTTAGACTTCGTTTATGCAAATCATATTTTAATTGTGTAAGACTGATACGACAACGATAATAGTTGATTTCACTCATGCGCTCTTCTGAAATGGGAAATTTTTATTTCTGTGCTGTAATAATTTCTTTTTTAAATGATTTTATGTTTAAGGTCAAGGTCTCTAGTGGTAAGTCAGAATGTTCACGAAACGTTCGGTAGAAAAAGGAATCAACAAATGCTTCCAAACGTCTCTTATATAATCTTCGCTTATTTGAATATTGGCTACGAAGAGTATATTTTGTTTGTGGTCTTACTGGGTTAGGAATTAGTTCAAAAAGATAAGATGGTGACTGTTTAACTAAAATAGTTTGAAACTTTGCTAGTCCATCTATCCAATTCTCAATCAATTCCCAACCGATATCTGCTAAAACATCGTTTATGTTACTTCCACGAATAGCACCAGTTATTGCAATTGCAGTGTGGTACTGAGCGCTTTGAAGTCTCTTAATGTTTATTACTGATGTGTTTCCGTAGATTATGTCAGTATAAGTGAAACAGGGGATTATGGGATACTTCCGCACAGGTCCGCCCAGTATTACATTCTGAAAGCCAGGAAGGTTTGACTATATGCAATCAATAGTCCTTCTAAAGGTATGTAAAGACCCCTGACGTCCCATGAAAAAATTATTCCGAACACGGTTTTTCCTCGGCCATGAGTTCTGAATTGAAGCGTTTTTAGGGATACCAGAACAGCGAAATCTGACCTTATCTAATACTATCAAGCATTCTCATACTGCTAGCTGGAAAGATCATACAAAGTTGCATATTTCTATCCGGAAATGAGATTTTCTCCTCTTCTCACTCCATTCGGCAAGAATTTTTGACTGGAGGACCTGGAGGAAAGCGGTTTTTAAGTTTGTTCGTATGACGCAATAATGAAGTCTCTAGCATTTTTCACTTCTTCATGGTAAGCGCAACCGTGAGACCTACTTTGGCCCTACTTCGAAAACTACACATCAATTCTTCAAAATTGTGTTAGCCCACATACTACTCGACTAGTGCTACAAAAGGCGCAAGATATTGACTTTGGCCAGGTGATCTTCCTTGTGGCGGTTTTCTAGAAACCCCGTCAAAACGCTCAGTTACTCATAAATATTGAATCCAAATTGACCTGAAATTCGGATTCAGTATGTCATTTTCTGGGTAATTTAGTATTTTTTCCCGTTCTCGACCCTAGCCAAATGATAGGATTTTGAGAAGATTTCTAGAAAACCGCCACAAGAAAGATCATCTGGCCAAAGTCAATATCTTGCGCTTTTTGTAGCACTAGTCGAGTGACTCTTTGCTTTATGTTTTTAGAAGGTATTTCGAGACATTACATTCGTCAACGATACAGATAATATTCTAGTGTCTTCATACATAATTCGTTCGAAGAAAATTCAAATAAGTTAGAGATAAGTTTCTTCGCACCTTAAGATAAGTTGTTTCGCACCTTTCTCTTTTCATTTCTGCAGTTTATTTAGTATTTATATATATGTGATTCTTTTTCGGTTTTATTTATCATCGTTAGCACCGATGCAAGAAGCATCTAGTAAATAAAAAGATCTCTTTTCGCACATATTGTATTATTGAACCAATGATGCATGAGAAGAACTAGAACATGCATTTTAATTTCACTCTGATGTATAACATCCTATTAAAAAAAGATTCATCACTACGGTGTGGCTAATATATTTTTTAAAAACCCCGTCAAGCTTTAAGCAACAAGTTTCTTATCTTGATATATCAATCACAGACGAATTTTATATTACGTTTATTTACAGAACAAAAAATAGTAGCAAATAATAAATTCTAGAATGTTTTACATGAGCAAGCAGATTGTTTATTCAATACAAATGCTTCAATATTAATCGATAATGTTTCGTTGTTTTGTAATTCAGAAAACAGCGTCTAAAAGACAGGATAGAATATTGAAAATTAATCAAATAGTCATAAATTGCTTTTTTTATTACATGGGGATTCGACTGATTGGTATTCATATAGCCAATACACATTGTTTTGGTGTTGTGACTGCATACAAATTCAACTTAAAATAAAGTACAGTTATAATCCTTGTCATACTACACCAACTCAAATTTACCTGTCCTGTCATTATCTGTGTTGAGGCTTGTTTTAAGTAAAATAAATCCGAGATATTTATCTGCATTCAAAGGCGTCATTGTTCGATCTAAGAATAGAGTACAAGATAAATGAATCTTAGAATAGGCATGCACCAATTCTAATCTGATACTTCATCAAGATCACTGCTTTTCACTAGCAAGAGTCCCAATGTCGACTGGGTTTTGTGATGAGAATAACTCAATTTGGCTCCTCTATCTATAAGTGAAATAAAATCATAAAATCAGCTAAAGCGTGGGTCTTCATCCGAATTGGTTAAAACTTCTATTTCTTTTTTGCAAGCGTGACTGACTCACTTTTTAACTGATTTTATGATTTCACTTCACTTATAGATAGAGGAGCCAAATTGAGTTATTCTCATCACAAAACCCAGTCGACATTGGGACCCTTGCCAGTGAAAAGCAGTGATCTTGATGAAGTGTCAGCTTAGAATTGGTGGTATTTCTAAATATTTCATGGTGCATACTTAAAAATATTTTATTCAAAATTGTTTTGATCATTTCTGGCGTAATATCATTTTCGATACATTGATCACTAATTGATTTTGAAAATAAGGTTTTTGTTAAAAATTCTCCAGTACCTGTACAAAAATTAATGGATAATTTACTACATAAATACATTCAAGAGGAATACATGTACCTGATGAAACAATAGCAACTGAACAATTCTCTTGTTGATCTATCCAGCAGCCACATCCGTACAGTGCAGAATGTCCGATACGTCCAGAATGTTTTAATAAAATTCCACCACTTGATGCTGCAGCAGCGACATTGCCATTAGTATCAATAATTATTGCGCCTACGGTATCAAGACGCTGTTCTTCTTCTCGTTCATCCTATATTTTAAAGAAATCAACTAAAAAATGTTTGAGAAACCAATAAAGCAAAGCTCACTCGCTGGTTTTTATATCTACTTCTGAAATATTGTTTTCTTCGTTTGAAGTTTTCAACCGTTTGTTGCCAGAATGAATTTCTTCGTCTGAGTCAAAATGACGTTTAAATGTTTCAAACATCGACGTACTATTAGCTAAACGCGTTTAGACAAACGTATGATAATGAAGTCATGATTTACAGAAACCGATTGATTACCTGTTTTCATCTTTTCTTCATTGATGCAAGACACATTGAATTCTTGTGCCCACTGTTTGGCTCCATCACCGACCAAAAAGCTGTAAAGCATAAGTGATTAAACAATTCATCGAAAATTACTATATCGTTTCTTTTCTACCATGGTGGCATTCGTCCGCCAGACATTAAACCTTTTTTTTGTGTTTCCAACAATGTCCATGCTAGAACGGCTGGGTTTTGAACACCTTAAATAGGAAAAATATGTTATTATCTGTTGTTATCTGTATTTTATACTTGTATAACTCTGAAAACTAACCCGAAACACAACCAACGGCTCCGTATCCTTTATCATCCATTACGCAGGCATCGCATTCAATTTTTCCGTCTATTGTCAAATTGGATCCAATTCCTGCATTAGTTAATGGACAGTCCTCAAAAGTGATTAAAAACAAATGTTTTAGGAACAATCGACGCAATGTTATGTTATTTTTCTTACCTCCAATACGGCAACAGCAATACAAACGGCTTCCGATGCATTTTTCCCATTTTTTAGTGCTCGTATGGCGTTTAAACAAGCTTTCTTACACGTATCTTTATACTGATTCGAGCGCTCTTTTGATTGATGACCAGCACCTTAACAAATTGTTAACTGAACATTAATGTATTGAAGTTATTTAATTAAATTACCAACATGAACGGCTACAAAACCAGGCAATAGATACTGGCAAGAGCATGGCTGAGATGCAGTGTCAGACATTTATTTAATCTAAAGAATTATCTTCAAAGAAAGCAATGAAATATAGCAATAATAGTTAACCTAAGCAATAAATAGTTAGTAATGAAAACAAGTTGATTTTATTCTCAAAGACCTACAAATTAATGAAACTGGGCATGAACCAGTTCTAACCCAGAAATCGTCGCAATTGGTATTTGATCTGTCTGTAACCTATTGAAATACTCATGAGTAGTAATATCGAAATGGAAACAATGCATTCTAAATAAAACTACAATAGACTTCCTGGCAGACGGTTTACATCGGCGAGTGAGAGTATACAACAACATGTTTCGGTTTTCTAACAAACAGTTTAATTTGTTCAGTTGACTTCATCGAAGCTGTTACATCTTTTGAAGAGTCTAGCCGTAGTGCCATACCAAATCTACTTTCTACGTATAAAACTCTAAGTAACAATAATTGTGATAAGTCTAATGTTCTTATGTTGTCATTTTTAGATTCGTGATAATAAAACTGCTCTAATATACATGAGAGCAGTTGATGTCAAGTTTTACAAACTAATTAACGTTTTTTATTTAATGTGAATTAAGTCAACATAATTAAACACAGTTGTGTCGAGATAAAGAAAAAGAAAATACACCGTTTGACATGAGAAATAAAAACAATAAAAAATTACCCTAAAAACATCGAACGTCACACCGGTATGTATATATTCAATTGACTGTTTTTGGTACATCAATACGATTTTGTAAATTGTTTAATAATGTTGAATATGGACAATAATACGTATCACAGTTAGGTAATTTTTGAGGCTAAAAAAATATTTGAAATGAACTGAAAATCCTTGATGATGATGATGATAAAGTTATACCTGTCCAGAAAAATTCACCAGCACATAAGTGTCTGATGGATCAGCAATTGACGAATAATATTTCATTACAATATGGCTTGCATATCGTGGCCATTTCATATCAAAAACGTCTAGTGCCATTGCCAGAGGGATAAGCGTACTGTCATGACCCGAATAAATATATAACTTATAATATGGCCTAGGTAAAGATAGACAGAGTTTAAGAAAAACGTGATCTTCAAGTTGAATAGATGTACATGCTTTTCTGTTTGTTTCGACCGATAAGCATTTTTCATCGCATCAAAATTTTGTTTGACCAAGTGTAAAATCGGTCCAATTGTCGACTTGATGAATGTATCTAAACCTAGTGTTGTGCTAAACAAAAAATGTTTAATTATTCCTTCCTTTTCGTGGACTACATTTGTACTTACGCCATGATAACGTATTCTCTTGCCGCATAACTTTCAAAATCTTTTGTTAATGTAAGTAGATCTTCTGGAACTGAAAATCCATGTGCCTAAAAATATTCGGCTAATCAACAGTTGTAAATACAAAGTTTTCACAAAAACTTACTTTTCTTGAAATAATATCATCGCTCAATTCTACGATGCCGTGTTTATAATCAAATGCTCCTGAAGAGAAAAACTCAGCATAAGTTGGTCAAGAAATACAAACACAAATGCTTACCGATATGTTTCAAAACGGCGTTTCTCGCTTTCTTTAATTCATGATCATCGTGTAAAGATTCATACAACGATGTAGCATTATGACATTTTTCCAAAATAGGATAAACACGTGGATTAGGAAATAACGTTTCATAGGGAAAGCTATGACATTCAATCTCAAATGGACCTAAAAGATTTTATGACTATAATGTTTTTCTATTGTGAAATTTGTAGAAAGTGTACATTTATAAAAAATAAAAGAAAAAACTATCCCACTTACCACTCACCTTTTGCCTGAACTTTTTGATTTTCATCGGAAAACAAGCCGGCTAGAAATGAGCGTGCTGAAGCAATTGTTCGGTCCATGTACGTTGCTCGACAACTGTAAAATACAAAACAAACATTCATTGGTTACTAACAACATAGCATTCACAACAGCATCAATTATACTTACTAAGTAATATTTGGATCATAGACAGGCGGTATCAACTCGGAAGCAATAAAATCTGGTTTCATTGACTGACCAAGTGTATATAATTGTTCTTCACCGATAGCAGTAAGTTGTCCTGAAACAACTGTGCCACCATCAGCTGCCTAAAATATATTTAATAATTCACATTAGAGAGTACATAATATAAAATCAAAAATACAAACCTTTAACGCTCGAATTCTATCACCTAAAAATGCTTTTGCTGACAAAGTTTTATCTCCCAATTCTGTTTTTAATTTTACGTCCCATTTTGATGGTGCATAACTCTCGAAATGTTTCTTCGTGTATGTTACCTGAAGAAGGAAAGTTTACAGATTAAAAAACTAAAAAAAGATGAAAGGAAGCTACATATTAAGTGTGTATATTGCAGCAACAGAAAGCTGTTGCTGCAAGCTGTAGTAGTAATCTTTATAAATAATACTAGATTTTATATTCGCTGACATTTCGAGACAGATCACAAAGTCAATTTAAGAGCTAACTATTGCAAAGCCAAATGGTAGAATGAAGCATCGAAATAAAGCATTTTACAAACAAACATTCATTTACTATGAATTCAGAACGATAAACACTAACAAGGTACGGAAGTATTCTCGAAAAAATTATAAAAAATAGACAAGTCATTACTTCTTCTAATCCTGGTAATAAATTCAATGGCGTCCTTGCCCCATGTCGAAAGAAAATTTGTGCACCAATTAATTTCAGATCATCGCGTTGTTTTATTTCATCATTAACTTCTCCATTTGTTTGTCTCTTTCTTTCACCTGATAACGCCCATTGTGTTAGAGGATTTTGATCAAATTCATTCGATGAACTCATCATATATCGATTTTTTGTCGGCGATAGAATATGAAATAAATTATCAAAACACAGTTTAAGCACTAAAGCTGAAGTTGCACTGAATGCTAACCATTTGATTATACGCGGCGGTCTTTGCATTTGACGTAAAATATTTAATTAAATTCATTAAAAATATGTTTAGTAGTCAGTCTAAGTGAAATAATGACCAAAAGTATACGTTTTTATCATCTGAAATATCTGAAAACTCAACATATATTGTATACAAAATTTTTTTTCATGTATGGAATGTATCATCGGAGAGCAGTTTAAAATATCCTTTATTTTTTGTTGTTGAGATATTCAATTGTAACAAACGTGTAATTAATTTTCTTGTTTTTTCTTTCTGTTTATGCTCTTTGTCGAAAAACGAATAAAATAACATAGATAATAATCTAAGAGATAAACAAGTTGAAACTAAGAGTAAACATATGAAAAATGTTCTAGACTTTAAAAGATAAACAAAAGTAAAATAATCAAATGGGAGCACTGTATAGAGACTTGAAAATAAAACAATAAAATTGTCCACAATTCAACAATTGTACAGAACAGAGAAGTGCATCTTCTCTTTCTCATCTTAGTCTTCAAAAATATCAAGCAAAATCGATCTTCTTGTTTCAAAGAGAAAAAGAAGAACGACTACTAGAACAATAGTCATTCAAAATTTGTTGATGATCGATAGTTTTGTTTTGGCGTCATTTGAGACCATGATGTTGGTAAAAATAACGGATCATTATTTGTTGACATTGATAACACGGCATCAATAGCTTAAAATATCAAAAAAGTCATTAATAGATATTATAGTTATCTTTCTATATAACTGTGACTTACTGCTCAATGTTTTATTTACAGCTTGCAATTTATCAATCACTTTCTCTAATTCCTTGACATTTGTATCGTCATCCGTTCCATCTTCGTTTATTCTACAATGGGAGAAAGCATTAATACCATTCCTCTGTTACACAATATAATAGCTGCTTACTTAAGCTTTTCTAAAATGCCAGATGATAACTGAATTAGTTTAATCACTAGTCGTTGACCATCGTCACGTAGTACTTCACAGCGTTCCTGCTGAGTAAGAATAATGAAAAATTTAATGAAGAATAATTTCGATCTACAGATAGACACTCACCGGTTCAGTTTCATTTACTAAGGTTTCCATTTTACTGGTATAATGCTCATCTATTGATAATGACTTTTCTAATGGTTTTGATAGACGATATTTTGTTGGTTGTTGTTGCTGATTAGTTCTGGTTGGAGTGGTAATCCAATCATCATTTGACGTATTTGGACTTGCTGATGATGAACGATGTGTTGGCACATCAAGCGACTGTTTAGTTGTTGGACGATAAGTTGAACGAATATCCTTTCTTTTACTTGAACCTAAATTAGTTTTACCATTATATAATGAAGCTGTCATTAATTGCTGATTAGTCATCGTTTGTTGTTCTTGTGATTGTTGCTGCTGTTGTTTCGTTCGCTGTGATAATTCGTCGATTTTTGCACGAGCTCGAGCTAAAAGACAAACCGATTTTGAATAATAAATTAATTCCATCGAACAAACGATTTGTCTGCGACTAATACAAACGCACTCTTCCAAGAAATAGTCGAGAATATTACTAACCTTTACGTAATTCAACAGCTCGATTTGTTTGACTATTTATACTTGACTGTCGATCCAAATATGTGCAGTCAGTAGGTTTATAAATTTGAGCAGGAGGTATTTGAGATTTCGTGAATGTCGGACGTTGAACAGGTTTTGTTATAGATAATGGTTGTGACTGTGTTTGTTGTTGTACTTTATTTGTAGTACTTACGCTCGAGCGTTGTCTTCTTAGTGCAAATGATTTATTCACTGATACTTTAGACAGCGATGGATGAGATGTTATATCATCGGCAATTGAATTTGAGCGTGATGATGTATGTGATGATGGTAATTCACCAATTAATGAACTAGACATTAGATCGGGTATTTTCGATGAAGATTCTCTAGAATAACTAGGAATCGTTTGTCGTATCGGAGCATTACGTTGAAATGTTTGCTGATCGATCACATGTTGACGCGGTGAGTGGCTGAAAGGAATTGCAGCAAATAATTTTGATAACATATCAGCATTTTGAAGTGATTTTTCAACCAATGGTAGTGTTCGAATATTTTGCATCTGAAATTCATCGCTCGAAGAACTTGCTACTACCGATGATGTTGTTAGTTGTTGTGAGCGAGCAAAATAATTTTCTGTATCATCTTTAGTCGTCACTGGTGAAAATGTTGCTGTTGTTGACGGTAAAGAATTGATATCATTTGCGATTGAATTATTATCTAATTCCTTTTGGTGTATGGTAGTAGTATCATTGAGTGTTGAAGATGACAAAGGAGCTGATTTGACTTTAGAAGAATAATTCACTCTAGAATAGAAAGAAAAATGTTGGACAGTACTGTTCGACACTATCTTTTCACACGCTATTGCTCGTTTTAGCCTGAAAGTGTAACCACTTACAACATATTGGCTGCTCCAGCCGGATGTAGTCGATTATTCTTTCTTGTAATATTTAAGTTTTTTTCATTGGCATTTATTATCGTTTTTCTTTCAATGATGGGTGATATAACTAAAATTCATCAAAAAAACAAATGAATATAAAGAAGTGGCTCAATTAAGCGGCAAAATGCGTACCAAAACATTCGGCCGGTTTTATTATTTGACTAGCTATGAAAGAACAATTAGTATTGCTTTTAGCTTTCACATTACTACTATCTGGATCTGTAATTAACGCTTGTGGTCTCTGACGAGCATAGACCATGGCACGTTCAGTGACTGATTCTTGTGTTGTTGTTTGATCATTACCTTCAGGTTCAAGGCGAATTTTTGATAAAGATGATGAGGATGACGAAGACGATAGTGATTCGGTGAGGTCACGATCAGGTATAACGACAGGTCGTGCATAAACTGTTGACATTGCAGGTAACATTGGGGGAGTTGTTTCTCGGGGAGATGATTGGATACCATTTAAATTATATGTTCCGTGCCGTTTACTTGATGTATAACGTTTAAACGCTAATGGGCTTTCAAGGTGTTGCTGGTATTGTTGTTGAGGTTCTATTTGTTCATTATCATCGTTATCTTCAACATCAAAATCACGGTGTTCAATATCGATGATATAAGTACCAGCATCGCTGGATGCATCTTCATTATAATCGATCGATGGTTGAAAATTACTTATGACAGTGTTATAGGACGTTGGATTACTAAGAGAATTTTGTCTATCGATATTTTCATCATTTAACATTCGTTCGATAAGAAAACCATTTGATTGTCGTTGTTCACATGACGGGGCATCTATTAGATAAAGAGGCAAGTAATATGTAACACCAGAACATAATTCAGATCATACAAACCAAATCCAAAGGGGGAGTGTAACATCTTTGACTGAGCCGACTGCTGAAATAACAAGTCAACAAATAGTTTTTGCTTCACAGATTATTGTAAATTCAATACCCCTTTCAAACTAACATCGTTGGCATCCTGTTTTTTGACAATTAAAATTGTAGGGTCTATAAAAGAAATATTTTTGTTTTTTGAACTAGTCGTACGCTCTATCAAATTCATACCTGAGTTAATCGACATTTTATCGTTGTGTTTAAGATCAATTTCACGTTGAGATTCAGTTCGACCATTATTTACAAAAGTCTACAAAGAAAAAAATCATTATTTCAAACGTACTCTCTCTCTCTTTTAAGAAAACTGATCAAGTGTTTTTCTATTTCTAAGTATACAGTTTATTTTCTTGTTTATACTTACTCCATTCATTGCGCTCAGATCTTTTATTTTCATATTTCGATTCTCCCGATCTGTATGTATTCGAACATGATTTGGATCAACAGATTGTGACTGAAATAGAAGCAAGACAATGTCTACAAAATATGTATTTTTAGTTTGTTATAAAACTTGCACACTTGTGTACATCTGCGTTTTTCGAACTCTTCCTCATAATAACATAACTTTGACAAAAAATGATGTTTCTTTTTGTTTTCCCCTGTCTTGCTCTCTTACCAGCAGAATAATTTCATATGGCTGATCACGGTCAGTCATAACAGCATCGGTTTGAGAGACGTCTTCGACGTACTTTTCTGTGACTAGTAAGCAATTACCATTCGAGGATGAAGAACAAGATGAAGAAAAGGAGGTGGACGATGATGTTTCCTCAGACGATAGATCACATCGATTAAATGAGGTAACATTCAGTGACTATGTCTTGAAAGAAAAGGCTTCCATCTGTAATCGCTATTCTTGTATTTCTTGAAGGTGAAACCTTATAAGAAACACAAGATTTTATTTCTTGGATCAAGGAAGTACCAAAAACTTCCAATTTTCCCCATGAAACGGTCAAGAAACGTTTCTTATTGTCCAAGAAATTGTAAAAAATGTTTGCTTTTTCTTGGCAATATTTTCCACTTGAAGCAAGGAGGTTTTGTTTTAAACTAAAATAATGAGCGTATGTCAGAATCAAAAGAGAATTATTCATAATATCTGATAATTTAATGACAAAAAAAATATCTTGTAATCTAAACAATTGTCTTAACCTATAAACCTCAACTCTAAGCTAAATAATATGTAGGTTACGACAGATTAGGTTTATCCCCAAAACTTTGCATTTGATTTCACAACGTTTTACCCGTTTTTTTCTTTGGGAAAATAATGTTTCCGAAGAAATGTCCGGACATTATGGAATCAAACTTTACTTGTCTAATTGAGGGTTTTACAGACTAAATTTCTTAAAACTAAGTAAAAAGCGCTTTTCACTAGCTCCTTCTTACTGAGTGGTTTAAACTAGTCTTACTTTCGTAGTTACAGTGTTGAACTATTTTTATATTAATCCGTGCTAAACGATGACTTTTCTGAAGAAAAATTTCATTTCAGATCAACTATGTTTTTTTCTGCTGTGTAGTCGAAAACAGCGGGTGTAAACTGCGAAAAATGCGATCATCAATGGCTGTCTACGCCACATTAAAAAAAGGATACTTATAGGCTATACTTATAGGTTATACTTATAGACTATACACACAGTCACTTTTTCTCTTGTGTATTTCGTTCAAAATGGGAAAAACGAAAAGTAAGACATATCGTTATGTAACCACGTGACTGTTGTATAAACATACACAGCGAAAGAATAGAAAAAGATTTCTTTGTTACTTGTAGAAACATTTCTTATGAATGGAAATATACAAGAAATAATATTATATTTCAGTCAAAAAATGACAATTAAAAAAAGATTTCCCTTGAATCTTGAAGCAAGAAACATTGCTTCCCCCCAATGTGTGCCTTGAATTCTGTGTTTTTATCCTCTTGCCGGTTCCTGAATCAGTAAATTTCACTACGGTAACGTATAGTATTAGGAAAAATCTATAATATGCTCATAAACTTTTTTTGTGATCGTTTTCTTGCTATTCAGCACAGTTCAAATAAAGACTGATGTGAGCTTACTCAAAGTAAGTTGTTCTAAACTATGTGTAGCGTATCCCCTATAGAGTTCAATGCTATTTAAAGGGTCATGCGAGGTGGTCCCTAAAAAAAGGAAAAAGGGAAACGAAAGTTTTTGTCTAAGACACAGACACATTGTCCTAAACAATGACTTTTTCTTTCCTTTTTTTAAGGACCACCTCATGCGAAGCTAAAATCACTTTGTAAAATCACTTGTAAGTAATTTTACAGTACGATGCAGTCTAATGGATGATTTCCAACGAATAAGAAGTAGCCCATTATTGTTGGATTTATTTTTGAATTTCGGTTGAAGGAAATTTACAATTCTTATATTATAAGTAGCGCTCACTCATCTACGATTCGCCTCTTCCCTTGACTTTAGTTTTATCTAGAACGACATCTCAGACAGGTCCATGGACGCCGCAATGTACAAAAAACAGGGATGGGGTCGTCCGATTTTGCAGTAAATCAAACATTTTAAAATTGAGACTAAATATCTGATTTGTCTAAAATACGTAAGTTTTGACATACAAAACCTTTTTGTTGCAAAAAACGTCATGCGCTAAAGTTTTTGCTGTAGTTTCTGCAATAAAACGAAGCATATTTTTCATTTTCCGAACTGCTTCCTATTCTGACTTGCAGACACTTAACTACGAAAAACAACTAATTCATTCTAAAATCTGTTGTTGTACTTTTTCGAATACACTTTCCCGTTTTTAGTTGTTTCCATTAAGCCGTCAACTTTATCTGAAGTGAAAATATTGAAAAACACACATTTTGTGTTATCCTATGGTAGCCAAGATAAATGATATAATGCTTGATTTCATTCGGGATTTGGAAGCCAAGTTAGTGAAAGAGAGCAAGAATTCAAAGCTTCGAAATGCGAGTGGTACACAATGGGCAATCACATCATATTTAGATGGAAAAACGAAAATACGCTTTTTCAAGATTTGAGTAGCAGGTCATATATTTCAGCATACGCTCTATCGTTATGACATTGGGAATTTTTTTCTAAATGCCATAGTTAGTGACAAAATCGTTAAGAAAGTTTTTGTCGTAAAACAAAGCGATGAAGATAGAAGAATCATTTTTAGTAAACAGAACATGATTATTGTAAAAATCATATATAGTTCGAAACTAGACCTTTCACTCTATCTATTTGCAAAAAAAATTTTTTTGGGGAGACGCTTTGGAACCGAGAAAATAATGTTTCTTTCTCTGCTAAGTGTTTTCCAAAGAGCGGCCTTCCGTACAGTGAGTGTACCAAGTTCCAAATTTAATGAAATTTTCACAAAAGATGCATCTACTAACGATACATTGATGCCGTTAGCGCAAATGTTTCTGGATCGAGTTACAAATTTCTCCACAACTCTTGGTTTTTGAGATAAATCCGGATTATCTCAGTTCAGGAACATTGAAATTAAAAATCAATAATGTAATTGGAATCAACACAAAAAACTACGTCGAATGGTGTATAACTCAGTCGTGTTTCTACGGAAACTTTTGAATTTAGCTGATTCCTTTTGTTTCTTGAATGTGCGTATAGGGATTTTTGACTGAAATTTTAAAATTTGATATTAGAGTTTTCTCTTTTAGCGTATCTTTATGTTTTTCTTGATGTCGCATGTAGATATGTGTATGTCAGACATGAGGATACATATAGAAAAGAAAAGATGATCTGTATGCGATATCAAGAAAAAGATCAGGATACGCTAAAAGAGAAAACTCTATTATCAACAGATGAAATCGTCTAAACACTAGAGTTCTATCCTAGAGCGTAAATTCGTCTTTTTCTTGATGTGGCATGTAGAATCTGTTGTGGGACATATGTGCATCTTGTCGTATGTGACATAAAGAATTTACGGTCTACGATAGAACTCGACTATCTCTATAGGTTATCGATGATTCTCTATCCAATGCAGTTGTTTTTGAGTTTTTTAAACGTTTTCTAAGTGTTTTTTTAGAGACAGGATCTCTAGAAAACTGCTTAGAAAACTTTTTTAGAATTCGAAAAGCATTCCATTAGATAGAACACACAAATAACGTATAAAAAACGCGCTTTTAAGTTTTCTTCTAGCTTGCAGGCCAAAAGACTACGTGCCTAGTGAAAATTGCCCACTGTGTGATAACAGATTTTCTTGTTTAGTAGCATACGCCAGATGGTGCTAATTGTTGATCTCAGTTTCAGAGTAAAAACTTTTCGAATTTGGAAATCAAATATTTCAGAAAGCAGAGAGGGGGTTCCCTCTCTAGCCCCGTTGTCGTGGCGTCCTGGTTAGATCCATCTATGAAGTCAATAAAGACACATTCTTACGTAACTCCACAAACTATGTGAAAATAGACTATTTTCAAGCAAAGCGGAAAAGTTTTCCCAAATACGCGATATTTCAGATGGACCTAACCTGGCTGAGATGTCGTTTTAGATAAAACTAAAGTCCAGGAAAGAAGCGAATGCACTATGAGTTCTTTCAAAATTACATTGATCAAATCAAGGAAATTTTAATGCCAAAACAATAAGTATCTGAAGAAAATAAAAGCCAAAAGTCTTTTCGGGATTCTTGCTTATTTGTTTCGTTTAATATCCCTATAAAAAAAATTCCAGTGCGCATCGGTGCGCATTCGTGCCTAGCAAGTGCCGAACCAATACCGACTGGCACCGGTACCGATATATTTCTGCGCAAAAAGTGCCGCACTGAAATGTATTTAATCAATTTAATTAGTTTTTTATTATGGTTGTTTATATTAAATTTTGTATTAGAGTGCGGCACTAATCAATATCACATTGACATGCCAAAACCATACGGCATTGCCTCGGCACGTCTCGTATGAGAAGGAAAAGATGAAGTTAGAAAGACATTTGAAATATTAGAAGTATACTGTGGTGTTAATATAGGCAGAAATTGACAAAATAAAACTTCGGCACTGGTGCGAGATTTTTACATTCTTTTCTGGCACCGGTGCCCAGAAAAAAAATTATTCGGCACCGATGCGCATCCGTGCACAACCGGTGCCGACAAAATATTTCTTTTTAGGGGTACCTTACTTCTCTTATCAAAACGGACATCACTGAGGAAGAGTTAAGACCAATTGGTGATAATAGAATTTGGTCAACGCTACTAGATAGATACTTTTATTACCCGAACTAGTTGATTTAAAGTGATTAGTTTTGTAGTAATAATAAAGTTTCAATGAGTTGAAGCCACTAGATGACTGAGTAAAATGGAAGAAACCTTATTTCAAATGTCGTTCTTGTTAGGCTCTTTTTGTTGTTGAATTAGCTACTCGTCGGCGATGATAGCTGATCGTAGAAGATTTTAAAAAAAAGATGGCTCGAATCTTCAAAACTATAGGTGAGACATAAGAAACTCTTTTGAAAAGTGTTTAGTTAACGCATAATCCGTAATGTCATGTTAGTCAACGAAGATTGTTTGATCTGGTTATTTCCTTATGGTATTGTTTCCCGGGCATTTATATTTACACTATGGTAGTTCAAAGTTTGGAGTTCATCCATTATATGTGTGGGTTAATGTGTGAATTTGTTGTTAATTTATCTCTACGGCCCAGGTGATTCAATACGGTTCGTAAACGGCCGTAAAATCGATTTACGACGCCGTAATCCTATGCTTCGTACTACTGCCGCCGTAAACGAGCGTATTACGGTCATAAACGGTGTCGTAAAAGGTTGTTTACAGCTGTAGTGTTACGGAGCATAGGATTACGGTCAAATTACGACCATTTACTGCGTGTTACGTTGCAGTACACGGTCGTAATTCGCCGTATATGGCCATCGTAACCAATGACCTAGTGGGGCCTGTATTCCCCTTTGTTTGTTAATGTTGTTTATATCGTATCTGCAACAAACGTAATGTTGCTGTTGCAACTTACGTAGAAAAAACTTTACCGTTTCTCAACTGTTTTTCATTTTTATTTTTTTTCGTATTCCATTGTTATAGATATTTTTCTGAATAAATACAACGGCTTTTTGTGCATTTTCTATTTATTTCACATCGTTTTTGGTGAAACTGAGAGGATTTTACTTCTCAAATCCAATACAAAATACAAATACATAAATCTCTACTATCACCGTAAAATTTCCAAATTTCACGTTAATAGTAGAGATTTATGGATAAAATTTATGGATGGCTAGTTTTGACCTTGCTTTCGCTGTATCAATACTCTTCTTTCAAGATAATATATTATTCAAATCAATACTGAATATTATTTAATAATAATGTGCAAATTGCATGTTTTGATCTATGTATTTTCTATTTATAAAATGTCCTAAGTGTCTCCTTCCAAATGCACTAATCTTTTATTGCTTAAAACGTAATTTAGTGCTTTTTCACGAACTTTTCGGGAGCCTCTGTGGAAATGTATATATCATAAGCTTTATAGTATAGGTTAAAAAAATGATACTGAGAAAAACATTCGAGCTAAAACATCACTAGTCGACAATCAATCCAGTGTGAAAAGGTGAATCAGCTATGCAATTTTATTAGGGCTAAATCAGAATTGAAATCAGCTTCGAAAGAAAGGTATTTTTCGTTTGCTTCTCACTGATTCTGCAATGAATAGAAATATCCTCATCTTTACTGTCAAGGACTGACTCAGATATTACATGATGCTGTGAACTTAGAAAGTACACTTGATAGCAATATTTTTCTATTGAAGATGATACTATTCTTAAATATTTATAATAGTCAAAGTTATCTAATTTTTATACGATTCTAAATTTTCCTAGAGTTTAAAAATCATTGTTGTTAACATCAAGCTTCTTCTTCTAATAAGTGATTCAAAGCTAAAAAATCTAATCGGAATCATCTCTAAAATTTCGGATATTATCTTTTTTATAAAAATTTGATCGTGATTCCGTGACCAGATTCATAGCTGAATGAGCTGATCAGAATTTTCATCTCTGAATCAGAACATACATTTTCATAAAGTCTGATTCAGTCCAGATAAAACTGCATAGCTGATCCAGCTTTTCAGATCGAGCTGATTGTCAACTAGTAATATGGGAATAACTTAGAAGAGCCCGATTTTGAATTTAGGCAGGCATTCCGTTACACTGCTCAAAGTTATAAACCAGTTTCTTCGTTTTTTTTTAACTATTGAGGTATTATCTTTCAGAAAATAAAACACAGAAAAAATTCTGAAATCCATCTCTTTTACTTTACGTCGTTACCCTAGCTTAATTTAATATTTTAAAACCAATCTGAAATCTGTCTAGCTGCTTTTTGAGAGGAGAAATCTGCCGGACGATAGATACCTCATTTTGACTCTTATACGAGCAACATCTATTGAACGGAAATAGGTTGAGCTTCAAAACTTTATCGCAATTATTCCTCAATATGGTCAACATTTCTTGAAATTTTCTCAAGATCTGACTTATGGTTGCCGAAATAGATTCTGACATGGAGTAGACGAAGCCTTAAGACTACTATATTGAAAAACGTGAAACATGAATTATGTGGTCGACAGATGCAATTTAAATAGATGTTCTGAGTGAGTAATCTTTTTTAAGATATTAAAAGTAATTGCATATTTTACTACGATAAACACAGTATTTTTTTGCTCTTTCGACTGATATGTTTCAAATTGAAAAAGTTCTATCCAAACTATTCATATTATTCTGTGATTCTAAGCGTAGTCAGTTTCTGTCAAAATTTGAGCAAACAACAGCTTAGTACCATACAACGGCAGGACCCTATCAGGTGTAATCGTGTAATAAACTAATTTTATCATCTACGTCCGTCCATTAACTAGAGAAAAGTCGAAATATATGAGAAAACGTGATCGTACGAATTCCTATTTTTGACAAAATGAGTGAATTCAAAATTGTTTGTTTATACGTATAAAAATTCTCTTCCTTTATTACTTGAAATCGTATGCTTTAAATCGTATTATAATTTAAGCCATCACTATGGATTAAAAAATATTTTGTAAGCGTGTTTGGAACTTTTCTAATAGATTGATTCACGGACTCTCTAAAAGATTATCCTAATGAAATCTATTGACCTAAGCCGCTGAAATTGTTTAAATTTGAAAAACGATTCGTGGGAGGATCAAACATACGTGAGAACATATACAACATACTTAAAAATATTTTTCAATTTAACCATATCCATTGGGTTCTAGTTCTAAAGCTATCCAGAAATCCAAATTTTTAGACTCTAAAACGTTATATACTTAAGTTATAAAAATTTCTGAAGTATTTTCTAAACTCTCTTTAAAAATCGACCATTGTTACACTTTATCTTTTATAAATATTTTTTTCTCATAAAAACGCGTTATACATCCGTTGGAAGAGCAAATAATCAAACAAAATGAGAATTATTAATCAGCCATTAGAATCCAAATGCTTAAAAATAAAAATATGATTCTATTTCAAAATATAATAGCTCATTTTCTAGAGACTGATTTTCTTTTTCTTTTTACGATTTTCGCTTCACTAGAATTTAGGGCAACAAATCGTTAAGATAAAAACGACTGAATCAACCTACATTTTTTCTCCTGTTATTCTGGTGCGATAGAAGACTGCTAAATTCATTTAGAAGTATCGCATTTGAATGCATATCCTAAAAGAATAATAACTCTTGAAAGTTGTCTAGTTCCCAAATTACAATAATCGTCAATCCGATTGTACATTCAAAACAAATCGATTAGTATGAGTATACATACATCCATACACACACGCACATATCTATCATATATATACTTTTGTAGAAGAAGAAAAGAAAAAAAATAGACCTGATAGTGGTTTGATTTTTTTTCTTTAGTTACATCAGATCGCAAAGAAGAAAGGATAGTGGATATGGAGTGGAGTATAAGTGATGAACCATCTAAAATATATACATTCACTTATAAATGATCGAAAAATGAAAAACAAAAGTAATTTTTAATGGTTCAATATTTTTCGCGAAGGTGAACAATGTTCTCTTCGTCCTCCTGTTTTAACATTATGTAAAAAAAAAAATCTTGTTTTATTCATGGATAATGAGAGTACGTCAAAAAAGTCATTGACTCAATAATAAAACTTTGAAAAGAAGGACCAAATGCGAGCGATGATGAGAGAATACACAAAATTTCAATTAATTTTTTTTTGAACATTTTTTCATCAGTTTATTTATATTTATTTAATAGTTTTCTGTTTCGCTTATTGAATATCTTTATTCTCAAAAAGTCACACAGTAAAGTTCAACATAATAATGATAAATTTTGTGCTTACACCTTTACAAATTATATCGATCGAGCTGTCAAAAATTAATTTTTTTGCCAGTTTTAGTTTATAATTTTTTGCAAAAACGCATGCTACTTTGCCACAAACCAGATATCTCAAGCTTATTTCTCAAACTAGTTCGAGCCATAAGCTAGGTTTCTTGAAAATACAATAATAATAATAAACTTATAGGAAAAGATTCTTTTTTTTTGACTTACTATTTACTTGACATATTTTTCTCTCTACGTCAAATCTTTAAGACGCTTCTTCTAAACTATATTCAGTACGCTTGTATATGCAAGATACACTCACATGAAATGTACGAAATTGTCGAAGTGTTGCTTTCCATAACGCAATGTTAACTTTGTCCATTTATCATTTATCTTAAGTTTCTGTTAAGATGAACCGACGATTTATTCTAGTATACAATTCGTGTTATAATACATAAAAAATTAAATATAACGTAGACCGTGATATAGTTTGAGAGAAAATGTAAACGCCAATATTCGTTTTTCTTCTCTTTTTAAAATAAATTGCAGATGACCCCCTCATTATTCAAACGTGATACATTTACTAGTTTTGTACGAAAAAATTATAGTCATTCAGCTGTATCAAGTACGTTAGTTGTTCAATAGAATACTTGTTATCATTGTGTAGCAGACATTTGATCAATACAAAAAAAAATGCTTGAATTGAGCAGAGGTGGGCAAGTCACGGTCCGAATTGATAAGCTTTTTTTAATCGGACTATGACTGAGCTGAAACTTGACTGGGATTGATTATTTTCGTAGGCGTGGCTGATTTTTCAGATCAGTTTTTCAACTTTTGGGTTTTAATGTTGAGAAAAATCTTTCATATAGGTAGGCATTTAAAGAAACAGTGCTATTTCGATAAAAAGATACAAGACAAAACAGGAGCAAATAAGAAAAACTTTTTGGCTCGGATTGACCTCGGACTGATGTTTATAGGACTGAGACTGAAAATTTAGGTTTTAAGCAGACTGGGACTGGGATGAGACTGAGATCCTAGTGGACTGAGACTTAGCTCGGACTGAAAAACAGAGGACTTGTCCATCTCCGGAATTGAGACTATCAAGTAGATCGCAGTGAGTATGTGTACGATAAAAATATAATTTGTTAATAGATCTTTAATATGTATTAACAAACGCAAATCTACAGCTTCGGCGGCAGAAATTAAGAAATAAAGCAATAGACTTATGTTGGAGAAGAGAGCTGGTGTTTAAGTTAAAATTCTCTCTTTCTTCGTTATAGGAGTTTGATGACGCTAGAACAATATGACAAGTTTCAGTATGTTGTTTTAGATGCGCCCGCACAAAATGTTACCTTTCTATAATGAAGATCTTAGATTTGTTTTAAAAAACTTTGTTTACAATTTTTTATTAGTTCATATTCCATTAACAGAACATTTAAAAAAAAAGGACTATGTAAGACTGACATATTTTTTTATGATCAAAACATATACAAGGTAAATACAAATTAATTCTAATATTGCATAACAAAAAACAAAACAAAAAGTCATAGACAACAGTCAGAAATCAGTATTTTAATATAATTATACTTAAAGCAAAAACAAAAAAGAAGCTTTATTGTTGAGTCAACAATTTTTAAAAAAGCAAAACAGTCTCGATAAACCGAGTGTAAAAATTCCAGATCTCTTCATATATACATATGTACGCATAGAAAGAACAAAACAAAAATGAACAAAGATTAATCAAGAACAACAATGTCATCATCCGCATATGAAACGAAATTTGTATTCAATTTTTTCCATGGTGCACGTGCTATACGACGTATCTCATTTTGTGGAATATCTTTGCGTAAATGTCTGGAGAAAAAAAAAGCGATACGATATTATTTTAGGAAAAGAGGAAAAACTCTAGACAAGTATACTTACTTTATTTCTTTCGTAACTCTTAAATAAATACCATCAGGAGCATCAATAAATGAAACAGTATACGCTCGAGAACGAGACAATTTGACGTTATTCTAATAAAAAAAAAGAACCGAATTTATTGTGAGGAATCTCCGTAAAATTTTATAGCAAACTACAACACTTAAGATGGATGCATAACTGACCGGTGATTTGGATTTTATTAAATTTTGTCGACTAATCAGTGTTCGTTTTGGTGACGGACCTACAACAGACACAAGATTAGTCGTTTTTACTCTGTCGAGAGTCGATGTATTAATTATACCTTCATTACTAGAATCTGTTGACTCATAGGGACGTTTTTTCATAATGCTCGTATTTATATTTGAAAATTTGGCAAAAAAATCTTCAGACGGCACTGGAAAACGCAATTGTTCCGGTTTATAAACGGGTTCATTTGTATATGGTTGTGTTATATCGTCAAATGTCGTTTTAGCAATCTCTAAATTATCTTTATTTAATACATCATCTAATCTGACTTTTAGTAGACGTTGTTTTTGTTCTTTATAATTTTCACGTAAACGATTATAAACTTGATGAATATCATGTGATTCTTTTTCCCCTAGAAAAATTTTAGCGTAATAACATGTTTGTTTTTCAAATACTTTGGCTACTTACATTCTTTTCTAATAGCACCAACATCAGCTGATAATGATATATGCCGAGCTAAACGTCTTATATTCATAATTGTACGTGCTGCACGAGTTATTGGTGTAGTAAATAAACAAAATGTATTTCGATTACGTGATACAGGACGAGGACTACTAGCACGACACATGATACCATGTGTTAATGTAGAGTGACGTTGTAATTGTGATTTTGTTTTACATTCCTATAATTAAACATCATAGATCAACGTTGTCTTTTTTATATCTAATATATCAAACCTTACTTTTCCACAACCGTCCACTGTACAACGATATGATTGAAATTTATTGATTGAAGTTGGACGTTCTATAAACGAAGAATAATAAATAGGATATACATATTTCGTTCGTCAGAAGAAAACATCATTACTACCTTGACAACGACGATCTGGTCCGGGCCGATCACCATCTGAAAATATGTTAGAAAAGAAAATCAAAAAATGAACACTCCAAAATCGTGAATATATACCATTTTTTCTTGGATATTTAAGACCGCCTAATTTCTTGTAATATATCCAACAATCAGAACAAAGTCTTGTATGCATATGAGCAGCACCATATTGATACCATTGATTTGTCGGAGATGATAAGGCTTAAAGATAGAGAATTAACTATGAAAGAACAAAGTGTATATCATTTGTTTGCCGAAAATACAATTTAGTACCGACACCAACGAAGCTCAAACTTTGAGTGTCATCTTATTAGCTTACATCCACATGATTCACATGGTTTTCCATCGTTTTGTGGTCGTTGCGGCAGTAAAGACTGATGTGCTTTATTACTATAATACGAAAAAACAGACGTGAAACAATGTTCATTCATCTAAATCGACTTACTAATTTGGAATAAACACTTGTTTAAGTTTGTTTTCTTGTTCAGCTGATTTTAAACGTCGTTGTTGTACGTAACGATCGGTTGTTTTCCACATATAATAATATTCTATTATACCTTTAAGACTTTTCCATGGTAACTGTAATCAAAAGATTTTAAATTAACAAGCGATAGAATGACTAACAATTACTCACAAATTCTCGTTGAATAGCATTAAAATGTTTGCCACATTTTTCAATGGCATCTTCAAATGCATTAGCTTCGGCTGCCGACCAATCTTCCATTTGATCTTTGACTAAGATAGGACCTGTTGACGGCACAAGACAACATGTAGCCGATGCTAGATCGTAATTATGTTTATGTAATGTGTCCATGGCAAAAAACTAAACAAAATAACATTTTGATATTATTCTGCTGATTATAATCAAAGATAAATAGAGCATACCAACGTTGCATCTCTTGATGCCGATGCAGCACTCATGTGAAGACCTAAAAATAATTTTACATATGACGTCAAGAGCACCATTTTTCCCGTTTTTTCCGGTATATCAAAAAGTGTCTTCTTACTTGGATGTTTTAATGCCGTGGGACAATCCAATGCACGAGCAAATGTACCAATCGACCTGAAATGACGAAAATTTTTTTAGTAAAAGTTGTATACAAAAAAAAAAAAGAGTACAAAAATAAAGAGAAAAAAAGAGTTTTAAGAAAAAGAGCTTTAAAAATAAAGAGTTTTTCTACCTAGCGACAATAAGAAATTGTTCAATTTGCTTTTCAGTTAGACCGGTCGAGCAATTCCATATGAGATCTTCACGTACAGCATCGGGTTTATCTTTAGAAAAAGAGATAAAATTAATTTTCACACAGGCGATACGTGGATCGATATAATATTCATACCATCAACTGACATTTGTGACGGAACGTCAGCTTGATATTTTCCACCTACGCGAATTTCTCCTCGATCAGCTAACAACGTTTTTTGTTGTGGGTCATAAACAAGTTGATAAAAAAATAAATCCTACATAAAGAAACTGTTAGAGCATCGACACTACACTACAATCATTACAACTACATACATCCGTATTGACATAAGATAAAAATGATTCAGTTTCATTATGTAATGTTACAAGACATTTTCCTCTTATATTTGTTGCTAAAAGTGTTTCAATTTGTCGTGTTAAAAATAATTCACGATGACGTAACTGATGTTTTTGTACATCATTTAATTCTTGTTGTGATGATGCAGTCGTTGTACTTGGTACTGTGACTGTTGATCCACCTTCATTCAATACATCATCATCATCATCCCACGGAGCTGTAAACAAACAGTATTATTAAATATTAAATAACAAAAGTTTTTGTGCTTTACTTGTGATTTGTCGTCGATCAGCTTGATTAACCAAATAGGCTGATATATCACGGCGACGATAGAAACATGCTACACGTGCTTCGACATTACTATTTGCAGTCTAATTAAACGATCATTACAGGCTTTGCAAGAAACTGATCTTGAAGTCTTACATACTTTGTTCAATTCTTCGATTCGGCGTATCTGATATGGATCACTAGGATTGGCTTCAAAATAAACGTAGTCTAAATGCAGACAGCAAATGTAATTATGGTTGACTATCTACTACCACAAAAAGTAATACGCACCACCAACACGGTACATACACGAAGCCATTATTTTTAAAACTTATTATCACACAAGAATGATGTTCATCTAATGCAATGAGAGAAAAAACAATTGTCTAGTTACAAGAGATATAGCATAGACGATAATGAATGAAACATTATATAACCGTAGCAGCCCAAACCTTCATTTTCGATGAATTACTTATCCTTTAATTCGATTGTGAGCTTTTGTTCATAGTTTCAGAACATGTAGACGTCAAAAACTACGGCTTAGGTCTCTTTCTTTCTCCTGCTTCCTACATGCACTAAAAGAAAACGCAAAACATTTTGTAAAGTTGAGAGTGTATACTTTATACAACAACAAATAACTACAATAGAGTTATCTTCGATATATACATAAACACGCAAAAATTCGTTTATCAAAAAGAAGAAAAAATCGATAAAAATATACAACCCACTCTTTCGCATTCACAACATTGATGACGACACAATAAAGTTTGCTACACTGACTAGGAACAAACAAACAAAAATGATATTGAGAGTATGTTCTGTTCATTCTAAGATACATAAATAAATGATTAGAAAAAAAACAAAAACAAAATAAAGGTCTTCTCTCTCTCTGTCGTTCTACTTCTAGAAATTACCTATTTTGTTTTTGTTCATTGCACATCGATTCATATGTATATATATATATGTATATATATATACATATATATACATATACAGATGTTTGAGACTCTCCTGACCGAGAATAATTACAAAAAGGAAAACAATAAACAAATAAAAATGTTCCTGAACTGAATTTATGTAGTATATCAAGAAAACACACGACACACACACACACACGAAGCAAAAATGAGAAAAAAATTCGAAAAAGTTCGAATCGTGAAATGAATGCTAATTGATAAAAAGTAAATAGTTTTTTCTCTAGAATTTTAGCCAGCGTCGAGAAATACATGAATCGCAAAAAAAATAGAAGAAAGAGAAACTTTAACATTCTCATATACGATACGGTCACTGTCGTAACGAGCAGACCAACAAGAAAATTGATGGAAACGATGACAAACAACAAAAGTGATAAACTTGTCCCAATTCTAGTGTTTATTATCGTTATTCGCTAGAAAACTATCCATAATTCCTTACGTTCTAACCATGACTATCATTTCCAAACAACGTTTCAGGTTGCAAGCAGATCTCAATCAAACAGAAGAGAAAAGAAAATTTTAAAAAGTAGATAAATTGTTTTTACAATTATTATTATTGGTTATTGTTCGAAATGTCATAGGTTGAAAATGTATTATGATTACTATTTGTTGATGTCGTTGACGTCGGAGCCGTTGTTGCTACCGATGATGATGTTATATCCGGAACAGTGGTCGATGGAACAACAATGGCTTTATATGTTGTTTGAGTGTTGCCACCTGCTGATAGAGGTGTTTTATGTACATCTTCCTCTCGTTGTTGTTGCTGTTGTCTCATCATTGACAAACGTTTACATTGACGAAAATGGCGTTGTAAACTGCTCGGATGGCTAAGCAAAAATAATCGCTTTATAGTCAGAATATACGTCTCTAATATTACTTACTAAAATTTTCCACAACTCATACATATACGACGTTTCTTATTTTGTAATTGTAATGAATTTCCATTTGCCGTTGCTGAATGTTTAGTTCTTGGTTGTGGATGTTGTTGTTGTTGCTTTTTAATCGGTAATAGTGACGGTAAGGACGACTGAATTGAATGGTGATGATGTGGCATTGGTCTATGGTAACTAGAATCATGATAAGAGTCACCACGAGTTACTTTGTTATCGTACGAGGATGCTGGCGGTTGAGATAGAGTAGAAGGAATCATGGGTAATGGCGTTGAATTATCATTAATATTCATATGAGGTGGATCAATAAGAAACGATAGTAAACAGTTTTCATACGATGTTGGACTTGGTGACGACGAAGATGTAGTGGTGGTATTATTATAGCGATTATCAAGTATATCATTATCAAGTTCAACACAATCAGAATCTAATAATTCCGTTTTAATTCGTGCTGATGGACTAATTCCATGCACGCCACCTTCATTTGAATTCATAAAATATTCTTCTTCTTCTTCTTCCTCAGTAGCAGAAACTGAAAATAGTTAATGTCGAGAATGATACAAAAGGATTGTTCCTAGAAATATATCTACAACTCACCTGGTTCTTCACTATTTCCATTTTCATCATCAATATGTTCTTCATTGTTATTGTTTGTGTTACTATTATTATTATTACTTGCCGAACGTCTTTTCCATATAATTTCACATTCAATTGAATCATAAATATTTGGTATTTGACGTTCTTTTAATATTAAATCATATTTTAATTCTTTACAATTTTGTCGTATCTGTTCAATAGTTGTTTGGATTTTTCTCATTTCTCTGTCATACGTATGACGGATGAATTTCATTTGTTCCAAATCATGACGTACTGTTTGAATATGTGATGTTTGTTCAAATTGAAATTGTTTCAGATAATTTGTTAAACGAATATAATTTTGCTTGATAGATGTCAATTTTTCTTGATAAACATAGTCGATTGTTTTAATTAAATTCTTTCTCCATTGATCAAGATGATGAATGGTTTTTCTTAGTGATTCATCAATGGACATATTTTTTAACTGATCATCCAAATGATCAATTGACAACGTAAAATTTTCAGCATTTAATGACAACTGCTCGTTATGTTTAAGAAAATGGATAAAGCAATATTGTTGTGAGCAATGCCTATAATATACAAGAAATATCGGTAAAAAAAAGTGATCTAATAATCTGAACGAATTAACTTACAAACATAGAGCACATTTGGCATTTGAACATGTACGATCGTCACATGATGGTGATGGATTATTGTTATTTGAATTAGAAGAATTTGTATTCGGGGTATTTCCTTGCTGTTGTGATGAATGATGCTGTTGATGAGAAATATTCGCAGACATATTTTAGATTTAATTATATATTCTTAGTATCATCTATAAAACTAAGACGAGTTGAACTTTAATAAAACCTATTAATTTATCAAAAGAAACATTAGTATACATTTCGACGACATTTTGCACGTTTTTCATCCATCAATCTTCAATTTGAAAGGTATTACACAGTTCAGTGGACTGTGAGTAATAGTAGAAAACGTGAACTGCTTCGTATTACAATATAATAAGCTCATTTATATACTTATAAAGCAGAAAACAACATACAGAGCAGACAATAATTGTTGTGTCGCAGAGAGACTGTCGACTAATCTATCAAAACTGCATTTAGTCGGAGAAAATATATTATAAATAAGAAAAGTATGGGCGATCGATCTGCAACAATTATACCTGCAAAGCCAGCAAAATCTACTATTTTTGCATCTAGGTAAAAATTCGAAGGAGGAAAAGTATACACAATAAACCATTTTCCTACAAAAATTAGGATGGTCTCATAGTCGTATGCACTTTCGGATACAATGTACAATAAACAAAATCAGGGGTATGAAGTTCTTTAAAACCAACTGAATGCACATTTACAGTTTGAGACACGATATGTGCTAAAGCTTGAAGATATAACAAATCAGTAGCAAGGCGAGTTGATAAAATTTAATCTTTCGGAGAAGGACTAAGGTATATGACATCGGTTACATCACTAAACTTTCCAAAGTAAGTTATCCATAGCTTGTCTGAACTTTTACACGGAAGAGTTTTTCATGGAGAGAACCACTTTTTCCTATGCGATGAGCTGGTGAGCAAGTAAAGCGGTGGATCTTCTCCAAAAATACTGCAGACAAAAGATTTCGTTTTTTAGTCGTATGCACTTTAACTGTCTACTACGAATAAAAGTAAGACAGTTTCCATTTCTCACTGGTACATAATCCTCAGCACTAGCCATGGACAATTTTTGTACATAAGAATCATTTCTTCTGCTTAATGTATAATATAATATGTATTATATTATGGTACGCCAATAATACATCTATATTTTTTTTTTACAAAATGAAATTGCCATCATTCGATTACTTACCCCTCTTCTAAAATACACGCATAAGGGTTTTGCAAAACTTTTTTCCCACCTTTCACTTCATTAAAATTAGTATCTCAAAGGTACACAAGTCGATTGTTAAATAGAAGAAGATTGTCCTAAACAATTCGGAAATCCACGACATCTATATGAATTCATCCGATAAGATCAATGATATGATCCATACAATACGGAATTAGAATAAATCCACGTATCCATCTTTTTACTTTTACTTTTGCTCTGTTTGTCTGCAGTGCTGTTTAAGAGATAGGAGGATACCATAATAAAAAGCGACATTGAACCTTTGAATGTTGGTGCAGAAATCTGGTCCGCTAGAAGGATTTATTTATTGTAATAAGAGACTGTTTCCGTAGCTGTATGACACAGAGTTTCAAGATGGTTGATGAAGATAAACGTGAAAATCTAGCAAATGCACGAAAAAAGGTATGCCATACATAGACTGCATATTTGTACGCACTACCACATCTTTTTTTGTTAAACCCTAGTTGAAAAAGTTTCGACAACTTCAGCAAGATGGTTATTCCGCACAAAGCGATCTACCTGCTGTAAATGGTTACACTTCTTCATTAGATAATGTAAATTATATCCAAAACAATGGTGTTCCATATATGAACGGCGTAAGTTTTTATTTATCGTGATTTTCCTGACATCTCATTTTCTTTTCTTTACAGACAACAAACAATACTGCCATCTCACAAAATCACACGTCAGTTCTTTCAGTCCATGTATGAATTTAAGTAGTGGATAAGTTTCTTTAACATTTTTAGTTCTGATTCTCAGCCAAAAAACAATACTTTCTCACAAAACACGGGCGGATTTGTTGACCAAGTAATATACTTTTGAAGTGTTTATTTACGAAAATTCATGTTTTATTTATGTTTAGCAACAAGCTATTTTAAATGGTATTGATAGTTCTTTGTCAAAATCTCCAGTTGACGAATTAGAGGTAAAACGGTAGAATTGTTAATTTAGCATTTTAAGCTGCATGGCTAAACTCGTTAAGTAATTTGGATGTGACGGAGGGAAAGCTTAACAGTTTTAGTTGTAATAACAAATAAGCACACACCCTATTTTTTGTTGTTCTTCAAACAGGAAAGAAATCGTCAGTATGCGGTACTGGTCGAAAATCAAAAGCAGGCAAGAAATCAACTTTACTATCAGCAACAACACGGTAGTGTGGTAAGAATAACTCACATCAATATAGTTTTTTCATGATTAATCACCAATATGTTAACCCTGCACCACGCTCTTGATTTGAACAGAATGAGAACGAAAACTATCTGACCTCGACTTCTTATACAATTCAAGATTATTCTAGTATATTGTAGCTTATTCTTCTTATTCTGAGGATTCTGTAACAACCAACTTCAAAGATGAGAGAAATTATCTTTGAATTTAGAATGTTGCATTACTTTAATTTGTCACATAAATTAGCGGTGTTGCATGTTTGTCTTTCACCTATTCGTATTTGAAAAAAAGTAGTGATCCTAAATAAACCTAAAAATAGACAGGAATGACGTTTCCATTTTTAGTCCGGTCGTTCAAGTCAAACGCAACAAGATGTCGAAGTGTTACGAGGACAAATTGAGCAAAAATATCGTCGTGATCTCGACCATTTTAAAGAGCAATTGGAAGTAAGTAACTTGTGGTATTTAGATAATTTACTGATGATTGGATGAATATTTTCATTTCTGAATTTAGATTCATATTCAAACAATTGGTATACTCGTTGCCGAAAAAACGGATATTCAAGCAAAATTAACTCAATCTTTCAAACAGTTAGAACGAAAACAAAATGAATTAGATGAATTACAAGGACGATTAAAGGCATCAAGAGAACGAGTACAAGAATTAGAAAAGACAGTGCAAAATTCAACATCAAATGTACAAAAACGAGAAATGGTAGAATCCGAAAAGCACATGTATTTCTATTTTTCATTATTTCTCTTTCATCTATCTAGGCTGCCAAAGAATATGAAAAAGAAAATGATCGTTTAAAACTAGAAAATATTCGACAAAAGTATGTAAAGTAGAGATGCAGAATCTATCACAAGTTTTTCACAGCAAGTTGTACAAACAACAAACTTCATCGGAAAATTTTCACACTAAACTAGAATAAAGTATATGTTGAGCAAAAAAACGTCTCCATAGCTTAACGAACAAATAACAATAAAAAAGTGAAAAGAAACAGAATTATTTTTGCAGAACCTGGAGATGAATGTTGCTTTTTTTGTTCAATAATATCTTTTTCTCTTTGTTCTCCTATTTCGACAAATCGATTTTTTACTTCAGCCTACCGGCAAATTCTTCCACCTCTAATATGAAGGAAAGTTGCGCCTGAATGATCCATTGTATCCGCAACTATTTTTTCAGTCAAACAATTGAGGATCTGAAACAGAAGAGTGATGAATTGAATGATAAATTGAATACAAAATTACAAAGTACTGAACAGTTGAATGACGAAATTTTACAACTAAAAAGAAAATTAGAACAATCTGAAATTAGAAGTCAACAATTCCAAGTAAGATAATAAGATGTCATGTTTATTTTGTTTTTGACAGTGTTTCTTTTTGACGTTGTTGTTTTTTAGTCTATTAATGACACAACTGTTACGGATAGATATGAACAACAGATTGAAGAACTGAAACATACAATTCAATTGAAAACAAATGAAGCAGATGCTGTATGTGGTCAGTTTCATTTTTATGTAGCAGAAAATGTCATTTTGCATATCTGTCTAGTTGCAATCGACTGCAAATCAATTGAGAACGGATAAGGAACAGATGCAAGTACAATACCAACAATATAGTAATAGTTTACAACGTCAAACCCAAGAACTTACCGATCAGGTAAGGAAAATTTATGCAAAATAGCCAGAATTATACTAGTCTCTTCATTGTTTAGCTTGATCAGTTAACACGATCGAAAAACATATCTGACAATGAACATGAAACAATGAAACAATCTTATGGTGAATCATGACATTAGCACTTGTGTTTAGAAGTAAATAATATCATTAATGTGTTTCAGAAATGAAAATTCATGAATTGCAAACCAGTCAAGCACAAATAGTTGAAACTTCCGATAGTGATTATCATAAACAATTAGAAATATTGACAACAGAAAATGATCAATTGAAAATGACAGTGAACGAGTGGATGCAACGTTATGAATCAACTCGCATAGATAGCGATCAAATTTACAAGTATAAAAGAAACGCTTGCTCGGATATCATTTAATTACTTGCTATATTATATTAATAGGCTGTTATCTGAACGTGATGAAAGAATAGCAGAATTAGAATTAAATATGGTTAAAACCAGTAAGTTATAAACGGGTTTACAATGTAGATTTAGGAAACAAACCTGTTTTTTTCCTTGAAAAGGTGAAAATGTTGTTGATCATGAAAAACTCTTAGAAACAATGCAAAGTGATAAAATGGCGCTATCAAGAGCAATGGCACAAAATAAACAGTTAAAAGAGCAATTTCAGGAACTACAAGAAGGATTCATTAAACTGGTGAGAAATGAATGGCATTTTTGTTTTTGAAAAATTTGTCACCGGATCAGTAATTTTTCTCATGGTCAAGCTTCTCAATTTGTTATTATAGAAGTTTTTGTTGAAATTTGTGTAGTGTCCGTTGCATTAGGCTTACATTAACAGAGTATTTTTCATTCTGATGAACGTTAAGGTCTTCAGACTACCTCCACGTTATATTCAAGGGAACTAGTTAATCTTTTCTGTTTCGTTCGATATAGTCAAATGACAATATGAATTTAACAAACCGTATTCAAGCTGAAGAATATTTGTCAAAACAGTTGGGAGATCGTATTGGTCAGAAAGAAATCGAACTATATGAAACGCGTTTATTGGTAAAACAAAAGAATTAAAGTAAATCAATAAACTTGATAGATGTGTATTCATCTTTTTTCTAGTTGAATGAACATGAAAATCAACATCAAATAGCTACTCATGCATCATCAAACGTGACTACTTCGTCGCTTCCATCGAGCAATGAAAAAGAAAATCAACTTACACAGGTATTTAAAACTACTAAATGAAAGACTCTTACACATTTTGTTTTGTGTTTTCTGTTGCAGCAAATCACTTCTCTATTGGAAGAAAACAATTCATTGCATAAACGTCTTTCCTACTACGAACAACAACAGCAACAGTCTGCTCATTCTTTAGGCGAAGAACATTTAAATATTGATGATACTCATTTAAATGATACAGCGTCTTTATCATCGATGGGATCACATATTGAGGATATTGAACGAGGGGATGAACAGCAACAACATGTTTTTGTCCAAAAAATCATTGTGAGCCTTCAGTTTAAGATATACCAGTCAGTAACTTATCCAAAGAAAAGGACGCTGAAACATATCCCTTCTTTGGAGTATGAGTTTATTTCGTAAAAGGAAAATTTTTCTCGATTATTTTTTCTTTCTACACCATCAGAAAAATCCTAGTTACATCGTTAATAATAGTTAGAATTTATGATGCAAGTTTTTTTTTCTCATGAAATAGGATCGCTTTAATCGGGCTATGAGAGAAAATGCTGATCTTCAAGATCGCACACAACAACTAGAACATCTCATTTTGCAACTTCAAAATGAAACTGACACAATTGGTAAAAAATAAAAAAATCTTTAAAAAAAGTTATACTTTACAACTTTTACATTTGATTTTCAAAGGTGATTATATTTATTTGTATCAACAACAGCGACAGCAATTACATCGACGTTATCAACAAAAAGATGATTATATAAAACAGATGACGCAAGACAGATTTAATCTTCAGGTATTTGTTAAAGCATCGATCGTTAATCATGTATCAATCAATTTTGTTTGATTTTCATTTTTAGAAAAAACTATCCGAACTTGAAAAACTTCTTCTGAGAGCGTTAAATAGTTCAGAAACAAAAATACAGCATAATATCGAGACTAAACCTGTAAAAGAGCAACATTCTGTTAATGAAAATAGTATGCTGTCACAATCTCCTCCATTAATTACAACTGGTACCGATGCAAATGGTGAGTGCTTGTTTTTTGTGAAGACAAAAATAAATGATTAACATGTACTATGGTAAAAGTTATGTTAGGCAATGATGTTACCTATTCAGTCTTCAATCAGATAATTTGTGACGAAGATTCATGATTTAATGATATGCTGAGCCACCTAATAAGCATAGAAGTTATCCTAGTTGGGCAATGAATCATTTATTTCTCAAACGATCTCTATTTCTTTAATTTTTTATTTCTTTATAGACTGGCCAGAACTTGTTGATAATGCATTACCACCATCGGAAATTGATAATTCGACATCAATATTAATAGATAAAACTCAACAATTAATCACCACATCTCCTTCATTATCTGACTTTGATAACGAAACAAAAACGCGTATATTTACGTTGCTAAAAGAACTTGGCGAAGTGACACCATCATTAGCAAATGATTCTAAAAATTTAGCGTTTATCGATAAAAATCTTTATATTTGTTCCGCATGCGTCGGTCCTGTGCAATGGGTTTAATATATATATGTATGTCTTCAAATCTCAACCGTTTTCCAGTAGTATTATTGAACATTTCTTCTTCCTGCTACTTCTTCACTTAACATTGGTTGTTGTTAATGTTATTGTTATTATTATTATTCTCTTTTTAATATAGAAAAAGAGGGAACTATTTATTACTATTCAATTATTTTTATAAACGTTCATATTCCATTAAAACTTTTGATGTGCATGTGTGATGAAGTGAATTTTTTTTTCGTTTGTTACGGTAGGTTTTTCTTTTTCGTTTAATTTATTTTCATGTTATCTTCGTATACATAGTGTTTCGTTTATTACTATATTGCTACCGCAAACAGAGTTTATTTGTTGGATAAAATGAAATTTTTAACTTTTAAAGACGTTAAAATTATTATAATCACCATTTATTTCTCATTATATATTTTGATTTTTTGTTGCAATAAAAATATTGTTACAATTATTGTATTATACGGGCACACATCATAAAATGAATGATGAATTTTTAACAGTAACTAAACAATACACAAAGTTAATCCTTGTATAAATAACGAATAAAATGGGACAAATTTTACTTTTGCAAAAATAAAATCTGATATTACTATTCTATTAATAATTTAGATTGTGCAACACACTTTCTTATACTATTATATAAGGACGCCTATTCATATGACTGACTCTGTTTATTCTTTAGCTGCTGTTTAAAACCATTTAAAAGTATTGTTATTCATTTTGCATGTTCTTCATTCTTTTCGCTTTTAGCAAGATTTTCAGCTAGTTGACTAAAAATATCATGCAAAACTGCGCAATACGTTTACGTATTCAAAATGAGAACCAGTTCTTCTTTTTTCACAAACAGAATGGCTCAAAAAGTACTCTCACATAAAAAACAGGAATCAGTTATGATTTTTTTCGTAGAATCGATTAATTCTTTTTTAATAAAAGACAGAGTAGTGATTAAGAGGAAGTCCCCCATTTAGATTTTCCTCTAACGTTCCCAGTTTGTGGAGTAGAAGTATATATATCCTGAAGTTTTTTCGGCATACTGACATTATTTGGCTGAGAAAAAAATTAATTAATTAAAAAAATATTGTTAAATTTTTGAACAAGGGACCATTATCCTGTTCATGTTCGATTCATCATAAAAACTTGATTCTTGCCTAGATCGATAGAAAAATGTGTGGAGAATATTTACTACGAGATAATATGCAAAAAAATTTCTTCTTTCTTTCCTGTTATTGACTAATTAGTGCTAATAAACGTTAATTAGTTAGCCTACCAGCTTAAAGTCCCATTGGTAAAATAACGACTCGACGAAAAAATTCGAGCAATACCTTATCTGGTAGAGAATTTCACGAGCTACAAGTTGAACTACCCTAAAAGTCTTAGAATTCAGTTTGGGCCCCCCGGTAAGTCTGGTAAGTCGAAAATTTAACAATATATTTTTTAGTAATTAATTTTTTCTCAGGCAGATAATGTCAGTAAGTAGAAAAAACTTCAGGACATATACTTCGAAGTATCCTTTACAAACTGGAAAGTCTTGAAGAAAGATTCAAAACTTGAGGATATTGCTGGTTTTGGACTCAGCGAAGATTTTTTCACCTTACCTTACGGCTAGTTTCGTTCAAAGCCAGCATTTTGAAGCAAAACACTGGGTACAAAAGTTGTTCAGAACCGAATTCTGCAGTCCCTAACGAGAGGTTTTTTTAAAATTGTGGTTTTTTAACAAAAAAATTAAAAAATACGAAATTTTACAACTTTAAAAACCTTAAAATTTAATTTAAAAATCAAAAAAGGACAATTTTAAAAAAGCCTCTCGTTAGGGACTGCAGAATTCGATTCTGAACAACTTTTGTACCCAGTGTTTTGCTTCAAAATGCTTGCTTCGAATGAAACTAGCCGTAAGGTGGGGTGAAAAATACTTTTAGCTCTAAAATTTCCTCGGGAAGGTGAACGTTAAATTTCTGCGTCAAACTTCATTTGGGAATGATGAAAAGTGTTTCTCCTTATACAAATTAATGTTCTCTATTGAACTACGCTAGACTCAACTCCTCATATCAAAAACTGAAGTTTTTATTTAAATTTTAAAAATAGGGCAGAAATCCGAAAAAAAACTTCAAAATCTTTTTTATCAGAAACCACAAATGCGGGAACCAAAAGCTTTGTTGAGTATCAATATGTTTGAAGCAAAACAGAAAATTTGATCACTGCGTAATTTACTCGATCGAAAAGCATTGAAAAATGATCAAAAAAATCTCTTCTTCTCTATTTTGATCAAAGATGGTTTCTCAGCATATTATCATAGATAGATTCATGGATTTTTCTTGGACGACTTTCATCTTATCTTTTACCTAACGTTTGCCCTATAGAAAAATAACGTCGATTGGGGGAGGGGGCATTCTGTAGGTCTGCTAAACCTCGTAGGTGTGTGCATGTACTTGTCGAAATATTTCAATTTTTAGGTGACAATGCTACAAAACCCTGTTGAGCCGCAAATTCGATATGACAGGCCTGTCCATACCTGCCAGATGATTCTCTGTTTCTTCAGCTTGCCTTACAATGATATAAGAAAAACTTTTCACAATGAAAAAGTCTGTGTTTGTATGTTGAGAAAAGAATTTTGATCAAAAAAGATCAGGAGAGATTTTTTGATCATTTTTTAGTGCTTTTCGATTGAGTAAATTACTCAGTGATCAAATTTTCGGTTTTGCTTTTCCTTTTCATGCATCTATTATATATTTCTGAAAATAAGATGAATGAACAAAACGCTTATAACTCCGGAACGAAAAGGTTATGGACTACCAAAATATACGCAGGCAAAATATGTGCACTTAAAAAACTAATTTAGGCCTTCTCTTGTAAATTCTATAACTTTGCAACGAAAGGTCTTCTAGAGCTGGGAGATGTCTCATTTTAATCAGAAATTTACGGGCTACAATCCTAACTCATTAAGAAAAGGTTTTGGTTATTTTTTAGAGTTTCCAAAAAACTGGTTTACCAGAAAACTGCTCTCTGAAAACCTAAGGGTAGCTGACATGGTGATATTCGGAATTAGGTTAGTCCATAATCTATGACCCACTTGAAATATATAATAATTAATTATAAATTTGGTGATCAAAACACATTTTTCTCAAAAATTTGATGCCTATTCAATTAGACTATTTTCATAGTCTCTCATATTATTCAGTTTAACATCATTGGATATTTTTCCTGTAGATGCATGTTAAAACAATGTCTATAAAATAAGGATAAGCAATTTGAACAATTTTAAAGACAGAATAACGAAAGGAGACGATATAATTTAAAAATAATAAAAATATTTCAAAATAGTAGAAAAAAAAGAGAAGTATAAAATATTACAATTATGTGTTGAACTAAAGGATGATAAATTTGCGTGTAAACAATTATTTGTTTTTTTATACATAAAACTTTGAGTGATTCTCTATAATTTAAAAACAACTAACTGTTTCGCTAAGAAAAAGTGATGAAGTTACTGTTTTTGTTTTATCCCATAAGTACTTTTATGGCATCATGCACATTCTTTATCTTGAAATTGGACATCTACCCACTACTTGAGAAAACAGTGACTTTAACTAATTTTATTTAATATTATTTTTCTACAAGTTTTTCTCACCATATGACAAGCTTTTAAATCGAAATTTTACAAAAAATCATGTCTTATCGTTTATTTTTTTAAAATATTAAAAGAAAAACATTAGGGTCAGAAGCCCTTGAACTAACTAAAGAATTAGATTGTAATCAAGATATTTCGACACTATTGTATAATACAGAAATAGTTCGTCTATATTGCATCGTTAAAATCATGAACATTATTTTAATTAAAGCGATCAAACATAATGAGTAAATATACTTTTGATCACCAAATCTTTTTTTTTTAATGTTGTACCATCATCAAACGCCCGAATAACACCGTCGGCTTAGTTAGATATTTCTCATTCTTGTCAGTGGCTCACATTTAATGATTTTTTGATGTGGCAACAATCGTGTTGGCTAGTTGCACCATTACAATCATGTAGCTGTCCCGTCGGCATGAAAGTATATTCGTGTAAACATTCTGTTCAATTAGTAATTCTATTTAACTTTTATCAAGTTAGCGATAAAACACGTATTCAACCATTAGGCAAACGAAAAGCAAAAGGGCGTCTCAAGAAAGTTAGCACAGCTTTAAATTTGTAAATAGATGTAAATAAAACTGTAAAAATATTGTCTTGGTTAATATATTGTTATATTTGTATATTACATTCAGTTGAAAAATAAAAATGTGAGATGATTTGATGATCAAAGATATCTTTTTTTGGTGATCAAAAATATTGACACTCAAACATGATTATCGATTATCGACCATCGGTTTCTCTCATTTCATCTTACAATGGATAAAAAGTTGTCTTCTAACTTATTCGCATCAATGTTTAAATAAATAAAACGTTTATGATCGACGTTAAGACCAATATTATTAGAATCAATCAAAAATAATTTATCATTAAATGAATTAGATTTTTTCTTTAATTATAGTTAAAGTCAATCATTATATATATCAACAGGAAATCATCATTTGTTTGATTAAATGTCTTATATTTATTCATCAAAAAACTGATATATACATATCAAATATTTAATTGATTATGATTCGTATGAATTATTGGACGGTGCCACATTAAATAGTGAACATATTATAATGACATTAGATAATGAATATTTAATTCAGAAGAAAATGATAAAAGACATTGTTTATATCATTTTTTGTAGTCAGATTTTTTTTTATGTTTATACAATAAGTAATAAGATAATCTGTAAAACATACAATATCAATAAATGGATTCTCTCTAGATTTAACTTATCCTTTGATTGGCATTAAAAGATCTAATGTTTGGATTTTATTCTCTTTTTTAAATTTCATTGAATAATTTTCATTTTCCATTACTTTCAAATGTTATCTTAACAACTAAAACGAAACGAGAAACACCGAAAACAGTTGTTGAAAAACAACAATATTAACAAAAAATAAAAATCAACAACAACGACAATAACTTCCGCAACAAACGACGATGATAAATAATGATGAACGAGAAAATGATGATGAAATTAATAACGAAGAAACAATAATAATAACAGTGAAAAAACTTGAAAAATGGAATATCAGATAGTTCAAAAAGTGCTACGGAAACACGTGATTTTATCTTTGATTCTTATAGTTTTCCTTATTTCGTTACTAATGTGTTCTAGATATTACAACCATGATAGATGAAGATGTTCATGTTAAATCATTAATACAAAATATGATGGAAAAAATGATTACTGATGCGCGATCCTCGACAGGTATAATAAATAGTTTATGATTTATCTTATCATCACTTTACATTTGTCTGAATATCATTTTCTAGATGTTCCTGACTCGCATTTCTCATGGAAAATATGTTCATATTCATCAATTTTCTCTGTCATTTTGGGGGATAAGAAATATTGATGGATACAGTGTTTGAAATGAATTGTGGAAGACGGTATGGACTAGTAGGATTAAATGGATCAGATAAGACTCTCACAACAGATTGATTTAGATAAATTTTTATAAATATTTTTATTTTTTTTGTAGGAAAATCCACTATATTAGCATGTTTAGGAAGTACCTATACCAGGTACACTACTTTTATTTATCAAGTATAAGAAAAAATGTTTAAAACATAGTGTCATTTTTTATTTGAGTCATGAAATGGTACCATTAGATAAAACAACATTACAGGATGTTATAAAAGTTGATAAAGAACGCATCCGATTAGAAGCTGAAACTAAAAGACTTGCCGCACATGTTGATGATGGTACATTTCGTAGTTGTGATATATAGGAGTTTCTTCTATTGTCTCATGTAAAATAACAAATGCATTCCATTTTAAACAAAAATAGAAGTAAGTATATAATAACAATTAGAATAAAAAAAAATATTTTTTTTTGTAGAAAAATAAGGAAATAACGAAAAAGCAAAAGAAACCGGATTATTATTTTATAAGAAAACATAGAATATTAAATTTAATAACATCATAAATCACCGGAAGTTGTCGTAGATACATTGCATTGTCGGATATTTCTAAAATAATATATTTTAAATAAACATATGTGATATGAACGCTCATTTTGAAATATGTTTAAAACAAGCCTCTCGTAATATGAGAGAATTAAGAAATCTCATTTTTTTTATGATAGTTCGATGATTTTTATCATTATCATTGCCTTAAAGGTGAACATCTATGTTAAATTTTTCTGTTTTTAAATATAAATTTTAATCTTATAGCATTCATTTTTTTTTTTTACTGAATTACTATTGTCATTGTATCAAACTCAAAAAATGAATCGATTTTTTTCTATCATCTGCTCAGACAATTAAATTATTTTTAGAATTTTTGTTAAAGAATATAACTTTATATTACCTTGATATGGAGTATTAACAGTAAATTCACTGTTTGATTTTGGAATGAATTAGGATAATAACTTTAGATTGTTAATTTTTCCATATACTAAGAAAAATGTTTTTTCAATGATCTTTTTAATCGACTTTCCTGAAAACAAAAAAGAAGAAGAAAGAGTTTAATTTAAGATTTGATATGAAGAAAAACGTATAAAAATAAATAATGACATTGATATGATTTACATACGAGTTTTCTAATTCTTTCTCATGAACGAGAAGATTGATAGATGACAATGATTCATTGTCTCAATTAGTATTTTATGAAAGATTTTTTATTCGAGTTCAAACCCTGACTTTTTTGCTAATGGTATGATAGATTTATTTATTGATCTACCTGTGATTCACTATGTGGTATTGTACTTGTATCATGACCTGTAAACGTATCATTGTCTGACGATGTTGGTGGGATATGTGCGGTCCAAAAGAAACCGTAAAATGTTGCTAATGCAATGGCAAATAACGATATTGATAATAAATAACTGAATACAAGTAATAATCTTAATAATTTTTTTTTCAATTCACTACGTCTAGTTCGACTCAATATCAGAGGTTCAGCTGTTTTCATCCATAAACTTTTACCTTTTGACGATAATAATGCTGAATTTTTTCTTGAATTTGTCGTTGAATTATTTGAATTTGTCCTTGTGATAATTGTTGGTTTTTGTAATAATGGTTCATGTTTCATTGAATTATTTACTTCTCGTTTTTGTGTGGCTAATATAGATGCTAATGGAATTTTTCCAAATGCTACTGATCTTTCTGGACGACGATTGTTATTATTAGGTGTAAATAAATTTGAATTAAACGAGGCATGTCCTTTAGGTAGTTCCATTGAATTTTTAACAACAATTATTTATCCCTTTAGAAAATAAACAACATAGACATATTTAGTTAGAATGTATTTGAACAAAAAAAGAAAGAAGAATGATTGCTATTTTCATAAAACTAAATTATCCCAAACGGAAATAGTGTGTTCTATTTTTAAAAATAAAATGACTTTTTGTTGTTGCCGTTTTTACTTGAATAAGAGTACACATTGGATCGAATTTCTTATAGTTGAAACTTCATTTCCGTCTACAGCTTATTAGCACGTGGCAACAACCAGATATTAGTTAAACTTAAGTTTCTAAACCGAAAATATTCATTATTAAGGTTAGATAGTGGAAATTGAAGACTTATAATGAAACTCGATCAACAAGGTATATCTAGATTTGCCTTTTTGGATGAAATAGGGAATTCTGTCTTAAATCTTAACACATAACGCTAGATCTAGTCTTAAATTCTTCAATTTTATAGCATCTGAATAGTATCGTTCTCTTTTAACATGTAACATTGTTGATATTTTTTGACTCTCTTACTATCCTCTATTAGTCTGCTTTAAGTTTCCTACACACAATTGTTTGGCAACTATTAAAGAGAACAAACGGTGACTATAAAGGTGAAGAAAAGTGTAGAAATGTAATCTAGAGTTTAAGTTTCTATGGCTACTTCATGATTGAGACCACTTTTTTTCTTATGATTATTAATCAGATTTAAAAAGTGGTCTCAATTTGGAATACATATATTCTCTCATTTCTTATGCAAATAAAGTGTGGTCTCAATTTGGAACAAAGATTTTGTCCTTTTCTCATACTTTGTAGATTGTTTATGATTTCGATTCATTGTTTAATTAGGAATGATTGGTTACTGTGACACAGAAACCGGTTGAAATATTTTTCAAAACTGTTTTTTAATTTTTTAAAACTAAATTGAGCTGAGAACGACATTACTGGATCGGGTGAGGTTATAAAAATGAACTACCTTGAAACACAACACCTTAATTCGACTTTCTGTATGAATCCTATTATGTCTACAGCTCTACATTTTTCTCGTATCAAAACTGAAAACACCCAAGATAGTATTATATAAAAGTTATACAGTTATATCCGTTACATACAAGGAAGTGAAGAGTCGACAATGTCATGATACGAACAAGAACAAGCACAACAACGTACCACACGTCCAAGAGAGAGCAGAACTGTGAATCCGACTTCAGATGTGAATCCAGCGAAAGAAGCCAAGCAAAATTATTTCAATGGAAACTTGAATTTAGAAGCTTATCAAGCAACATTAGGATCATTAAGTTACCGTTATATAATTGTCTTAGATAATGATTCTACTTTTAAAGATGATGATGAGTATGAACCTAAAATATAACTGTCCTGTTTGTTGTATTCCTTCTATTGTAATATATTTGTGTGTCGACAGTAGCCAATCATTCTAATTAAAGAATGAATCGAAATCATAAACAATGTGCAAAGTATGTGAAAATCAAAATCTTTATTCCAAATTGAGACCACATTTTATTTGCATAAGAAACGAGAGAATACATGCATTCCAAATTGAGACCGCTTTTCCTACTATAAAATTTTCATTTCCAAATTGAGACCACTTTTTAAATCTGATTAATAATCATAAGAAAAAAAGTGGTCTCAATCATGAAGCCTCGGTTTCTATATTAAAGTATGAAGCTGTTCAAGCAGGTGCCTGTTTTTCTCACCTATTGTGTATGGATGGCTATTCTATTCTCCAGACGGCTCTAACAAATAACATCTATCACACTGTTATTAACTGTCATCGTCTCATACAATTTACTAACTTATTTTTTTTATGTTTCTTTTGACTGACTTTGTATGTATGTCTATTTCTTTCTTGTGTGTATTTGTTTCCTTCGGTTTTTTTTCTTCTTTTTGCTCTCTGGCGTTATACTAATCACCACACACAAAATTGGATTGCCCAAACTGTAGACGAGATTAGAATTTTTGATCAGAAAACGAAAAAATAGAAATCATGAGCGTATGTTTCTATGTTTCTCTGTACGATAGATTAAGTTTTGTTTCTTATTCTGTCAAAAGCTATATAAATATAGTTAGTTCATTTGTCGATTACTATTATTTGAAAAAAACGATATTTAACCTCGAAAAGAAAAATTTATTTGTGAACATAGGCAGAGAAATGATTTTTATTTTGTAACTCAAGTTCGGACCGTACCACTTCTCATTATCGCGTGTAATAAAGATAATTTGATATTTTGACTAAACACTCAAAAAAAGCCTTTTGAGTAAAGTATAATAACCTTTTTATGTAGAATCCATTATTAATGTCACCATATTTATAACGAGACATGTTTTATTACAATAACATCTAGATCATCATTATTTCGGTATTTTTCCCTTCAAACTTGATTCTCTCTGTTTTAATGTGTTAATCATAGCTGACCTCGAGATAACTTTTATAATAAATAATGTCATTCTTATTAAACAATGTGTACACAAACATACTTTTTTCTGTTACTCTATGATTTAAGATCAATGATTGTTTCTATAATGTAATATCAATTCTTTATTATACATGTTATTATTATTATTATTATTATTATTGCAGTATAATCATGAGAAGAGACTTGCCCTCTTACTCTCTTTCTTTTCTTTATACATATTCCAATTTAATATCAGAGGATACGAAAAACACGCTCTGTCAATCTCGAATTTCAACAAAAGTTTTTTCTATCATGTTGAGCAAATATTAATTGTGACAGAGGATCGCTTCTATTCATTCATTTTTCCTAATATTTAGACAGATGTAAAGAGCGACACTATAACTGTTATAAGAAGCACACATTAATATTATTTCGAGTTAATTTTATGTGGCAAGTTAGCCTACTCAAATATTATGAGAGATTTGTTAACGATTTTGACAAATGAAAAGGGACAGAAGATCTTCCACTTGTCTATCTGATCTTTTGCTAAAAGTAACTAAGAAAATCATGAGTAAACAGGCTAAATATTTGAACTTGTTTTTATTCACTTGCCTTCTTGCAGTAGTTGAATATGTAACATGTTTGTGTGTATTATTGGAGAGACAAACTTTTGTTCAAGTATCACTGACTAACTCTTATGTTCTATATTTAAACACCATTATAATAGAGAGTATTCGATTTGAGAAAATGACGGATATGACGTTCGTAATTGAAAAATAAACGATATAGCTAATATTTACTTATCTAGACATTTTACTTTTCTTATAAAGTTTTTTTTCTCTCTTTTATCTGCTGAAGATCTTCTTACAATATAAAGAACGTTAATTTTAATTTTGTAAAAGAAAAACATCTGACAATAGACCAGCATCGTTCTCTCTCTCTCTCTCTCTCTTTCTCTTCACTAATGTGTATTTTAGTCATAAATCATATTTTTTTAGCTTAAACGTTGACTGATAGCTAATGATTTCTCTCGTCTTTTTCTATCCGAGCATGTTGTTGATTAAAAGGATGAGATGTTGATAGTTCGACGAACTGTTTCTAACTGGCTTTTTCAACATGCAAATGTTGCGAAGGAAATATCCTTTTTCATTTACAAAATAAAAAAGAAGTAAGCATGATGTGCATCCTTAAACAAGAGCAGTAGTCATGCAATTGATCATCATAGAAAAGTGTTATAAATAGTGAAATTCAATTCCCCGTGTGGATAATGACTGATGCATGGTGATAAAAAAGTTATATTCACCAGGCATTTTGTCTGTATTAGTCTTATACTATCTGTGTGTAATAATATTAAGTAATCTAAGTTTATTTTTAGAAAGAAAAAAAAAAAAAGTACTATTTAAAAGAATAAACTATTCTTCATTAAAAAAATCTTTTAGATAAATAAGGAAAATATTTTTCTAAGAATAAAAACGTCTTGTATATATATTTTACATAGCCTATCTTTTTTCAAATCTTATCAAAAAGCAAAAGATTTACTATTGCAATCAAACCTTTTTTTTTTTATATCTTAAATCCAATCACATTATATTAGAAAGAATAGACATTGTTACACATCTATCATATAAAATCTTTTCTCTATCTAAAGATTCTTTTAGGAAAAAATAAATTGTTGACAAGACATAATTGAACTAAATAACCTTCAAGAAAGAAGAAAAAAAGTAGATGGTTTTTTATGACTATATTTTAATATAAATAGTATTCTCATCATCCAGGCCATTTGATCGAATATATTTTATATGAGCTACCCGAAAACAAAAAAAATGATCAAAAACACTCAAATTAATTGTTGAAACTCGAAATTGAAAAGTGAACAATTATAATCATATTGAATACTAATAAGAACTATGAACGGGAGAGAAAAAAATATCTTTCTCATTTCGGTGGATATAATTTAATTTTGTCATCTAAGAAGAAATTATGACAATTATTGATAATAAAAAGAAGAAGAAGAAAGCTTAGCGCGACAGACTCATAATAATAGAAAATATTCTTTTTTTTTTTTTTTTAATATCCTTGATGAAAAGGTTTAGATCGATAAAATATAGACCGACAAAAATAAAAAGGAGAAAGATGCTTAGAAATTCTTTTAAAACAGCATCTATTTTCGAAAGAACAAAGGCTAAAGGTTGATTTAAGATTAGAAAAAATAGAAAGATATATTTTTCGAAATTCTTAAGTAGTTAACTTAGACGATGATGAATAGAAGAAATTTTCTAAATAGAATCGATGTTATTTTCAACTTATTTATAAATTAAAGAATTTACTATATCTTGGCTTGTTTATGTATCGAAAAGATTCTATTGACAACAAATTTAATTAACTTACTTTTTCCTTATTATACGTAGAATTTTTGAGATATTAAAAATTTAATATACATAAACAATCAGATTGTATTTCTTAAATCTAAAGCATTGTAGTCATGCTTTTAGTTAAAAAAACATGTAGAATATATTCTCAATAAAAGAGTGAGTGTGTAATGTACCGTATAGTTTTCTCTTTTCTTCTTTTTTTAATTAACAGAATTGTCATGTGGAAAAAATAATAGACAGACGTTTCTGATTATATTATAATTAAATAATCGATGTTTTTCTAATAATAGTTAAAAACTCTCATTTAATTAAGTGAGTATGATAATAATATAGTAAGAAATCGTTCACTAAAACAAAAGGAAAAAAAAAATAAAGCTGCTCTTCAATGATTCAATGTTTCAAATATAATTGTTACTAGTAATCCAAATTTTCAACATATTCTTATATTATTGTTTTGTCGATTACTGAAATTGTTGATAGAATTTGTATGGTCAAAATTATATTCGCATTAAATGATGTGTTAACAGTTGTCTCATTGTTGACAAAAAAAATAAGTGATGTATATATTGCGCAAATGATAAACGTAAATAACTGACGAAAGTATTAATTTGTAAATGGACAATATTAATTTATAATTGATCAGAAATGAGATTATTGTTGACAGCTTTGTTCGATAGTGTATATTGTAGTTACATTTGATTTCTAATTAGAAATGGATACATGCCGAGAAAAAACCTTGATCATTTATCTATCACACTGGCAATCAAAAATAGGATTGCCAGGAAGAAAAAATAACAAAAAAAGTGTAGAGAAATTAATATACTCAATATGTTATTTATAAATATCGCTAAATTAGCATTTTTAGACCAGTTGTACAAATATATGAATTTTTTTGACTCTAATATTTATTACATATTCACTCTTTTGTATAATATTGAATGAGGATCGTGTTAGAAGGAGTATAATTTGTCTCTCCACATCTTTTATTACTTGGTAATTGATATAAATAAATAACTATTTTATTTGTTTCAAATTTTTATTCATTTGTGTTTAGATGAATCAACAAATCATCATCAGCATATCAATAGCAACAAGAACAAATGTCAAAAAACAAAAATAGGTATGATCTGAAGTATATAAATTAAATTTCAATATCTGTTTTAATTTAGGGTTTTATAACCCGATTTGGTGTAGGATAACGTTCATCACAAATATACAGTAGAGAAAAAGCACTTAAAAAAATGATCGAATCAGAATTGACTGAAACAAGATAAAACATTATCACTCACATTTCCTTATCCAGGCAAAATTCTTCTGTCAGTCACTCATCATGATTCAAGGTGTACCATTCTTTATTCTGAAACAAGTGATTGGATTTATACTAATCTCGATTTTGACATTGATTTGAATACTAGAGTAGCATTGATCGGATCAAATGGTGCTTGAAAATCAATATTTCTTAAACTGATTGATAATCAATTGTGAACAACATCAGGTCAAATTCGGCAAAACAGTCATGTAAGAATATGACGTTATCACAAGGAGAAAATAGCTGATTTTTGGATTTTCACTGATTTTCATCGATTTTCATCAAATAAAAAGTCACCGAAAATGACTGAAAGTCATTGGAAATCACTTAGCTGCTTCCCCCTTGTGTTATCATCAACATTTAGAAGAAACATTGAATTTAAATATATCAACTCTCGATTATATGATGAAATATTTTCAGAACTAACAGAAAAAGAAGAAATGAGAAAAATTATTGGAAGGTTTGGTTTATCTGGAAGACAACAAGATTTGTCCAATGCGTAATTTATTGATGGTCAACGTTGTCGTGTTAGTTTCGCATATATAGCATGACAAGCACCTCATGTATTACTACTGAGCAAATCATCTCGGTAATAAACATATTTTGTCTGCTGTAGGAGAAAATTTAGTCCATTTTTTATTTTTGTTTAGATATTGAAGCAATTGATACATTAGTTGATGTGATTAAGAGCTTTCGTCAGTGATATGATTCTTGTTAGTCGTAATTTTCGTTTGATTAAATAAGTATGCTGTTTTTCTCTTCTTTATTTTATTTTCTAAGCTTCTAAGCGTTGTTTTCGTTTTCTTAACAGGTAGCAGAGAAGATATGGGTATGTGAGAAGAAAGCCATCACCGAGTGGCCAGGTAATATTATCTTCTATCAAGACTATTTACGTCAAAAAGTACAGGAAGATTTTATTAAAAAATCGTAAATTTAAAAATGTTTTTATTCTGTTGGTGTGATATTTTTGTTTATTGGTGTTTCTGTACTATTTTTGCATTTCTTAATAGGAAACTCAATTTTCGTTGCGTTTGGTCTGTATTTCTTTCTTTTTTTAAACACAGAAAAAAGTAGAATCATTGTTAAATTTTATTTTTTATTATTTTATAATTCTTAATATCCAAAGAATGTGCGTGACAAGACAAAAATATCTTCAACTTGAAATAATTTATCATCGTTTATAAACAAGAATATTTTTAAAAAAAGTTATTTCAAACTTGGTAAGATTGCAAGGAGAGAATATAGTTAGATCATGCATATTCAGTTTTGTTGATACTATCGTTGTTAAAGTACTTTTTGATCAAGATTTCATCAGCGATATATTAGATTGAACAGTGTAATTCATCTCGCAAGGTTCCCGATCATTCAAATAAATGGACCTTGCAAGTTTAATAAAAACATCTACTATCCTGGATGTAGGTCTAGTCAGGACCGTAAATAGGAAGTCAGCTTTGGGGGAGGGGGGGGGGAAGAGGTGTAAAAAATTTAAAAAATTTGCGGGGCGGAGAGTGGGATTCTATTGTTGTTTTTTCCTAAGATTACGGTTATTAGTTTTAGTTCCAAATGCTGCCATTTTTTTTGCCTATGTCAAATATGGTTCTCTCCAGTTCTTGTCTAAGCGTTAAGAGACATTCTTGTAAATAAATGGGAGTCATATTTGGCTATCAAGTTTTCATCCTTCTTTACAGGTAATATATAAGCTGTTTTTCATAAGTTTCACAATACCGTTTCAAATCGTTCTTTATCTGATTTATTAGGATTCACATAATATAGAAATCAGCAAACGAACCTTTATCAAAAAAATACTTTTTTTTGAATAAAAATAATACATTTACAATATAAATAAATATAAAAACCGGATTAATGATAAAAGAAAGTAAGCGTTTAATAAAGCTATATCCAAATTCTTGACTTTCAAACTCGTAAAATATGTCCGATATACTGGTAACATTTTGTTTACATATGCCTTGTATTACCAAACACAATTCCACTTTGATTAGCGCCTAGATAAGTTAAATTTTTTTGTTAGAAAAGTAAAACGATTAACTTTTAGCTATACCTTTATTAAATCCTAATTGTCCTCCTATTATTGAATTGCCTTGATTTAATGTTTCGGCTGAAAAATTTCTTTCATTTTTTTCAGCTTCTTTTGGACCAAGTCCTGATAAACCTTTTTTTTGTGCCTAACAAAGAGAAGAAAAAAAATTCCAGATACGTCCGTATGTCGAGATTTTACTCTCTACCTTTCGTCCGAGTGCATGCAAACATAAACACACCTAGAAATAAAAATAAAAAAAAGCAATTAGATTGAAATGAAAAGAACAATTTATTTTTGTTATCTTACTTGATGAAGATTCATTTGTTCAAATAGATCAACGGTTTGAAATGTTTCAGCATCTGATAGACCATAACTTTTGGCTGCTGCTGCAAATTTTGAAATATTTTCCATCAGTTTGAATGAATTTTCACCTGAATTTATTTTCGGTATACTATTTGGATTTAAAGCGTTCATTAACCTAAAATGGCGAGAACAAAAATGGAGCAACTAAGTTTTTATGAGTTGTACTATAGATAATTCATTTCAACTTACTGACATAATTTTCTTCCATCTCTTAATTGTTGATAAAAATTATCTTTTTGTCCATTTGTATCAAATTGTTCACCAGTAAGATCACTTATCCATTGTAATGCTTCTTGGGCCTGTTCAACATCATATTTAGCTTGAACCTGAAAATACATACACGTTGCACGTGATCTTGCACAGGTAATAGATTAACAGAGTAGATGTAAAAATCATCAAAATCTTCTTTAAACGGGGACTTTTCTCATAATACTAATGTCAAATCAAACTCTAAAACGGCATTTGATGTTCTCAAATATAAAAGATATAGAGATCAACAAAATCTTCTTAGTTGGAGCGAGATGATCATCTGTCTGTTTTCTACAATTGAACAATATCGTAAATATAATCTTTTCATTGACAGTGTACATAAAATCAAAGTTGACTGCTGTTTTAATCATTTGTTTTTTATTTTCAGAAGTTTTTGTAAGTGTTTTATTGAAGATAGAGAAAACTCTTTTATCTAAAGTTTACTATGACAGACTACATCCGAACTAGAGAAAGAAAAACTGTGATTATGACTCAAATCTTTTTTTTCTCCTTTCTAGCTGATTCACATGTATTTGTCAAATATTCTCTTTTATAATGTACATGTGTAAGTATAATTAAAGTCAACCATGTTCAAGTTCGTTGTTTTTCTCTCTAGTAAATATTTGTTGTACAAGCTTTTCCTATCGAATACATTTATTTATATTGAGACGTATGTTTATTTTTTTTTCAGATATTAATATCATTTTAAAAAATATAAAATGTACAAGTGAATGAATAGAAGTATGTGAAAATTAATAACAATAGTCGTTTCTGAAGGAATTCTGTTCGTTCGGAAACATAGAAACATATAATATGGACGGTTTAATAAAAAGTCAGTTAGCATAGAAGAGAAAACATTACTTCCAATTGTTTTGATTATACCTGTAACTATATATGAGGAAATTGAATATTTTTTAAATATTGATATTTTTTTTTATGTCTACAGTCCAAATCGTCTTTATATGAACTGAGAGAAGACTGTTGAAATAGTTATTTTTCCTGGTCAAAATAAAAATTTTATTATCTTGATAGAAATTACGCAAAATCTGTTGACAGTTCTTTTCTGATTTATCGCTGGTTTTTATAGAATTTTCAAGATTAAGAAACAGTTTTCTTCTCTGTTTGATCCTGAGTATACTTCAAGAACTAACGTGCTTTAAATATAAGGAATTAAATGAAGAAAGTTTGAAATAATTGTATTTGTCCGAGTATTAAATAATTCATTTTCTTTTTACTTAACAAAAATACGGGTATTCATCTAACCTTATCGTGTGCTTCTTTTGAGAAACCATGTTTGTCGGTTCTGTTGGCCATTATGTTGAATACAAAAGAAATGTTAAAAATATTTCGAAAGGGGAAAAGAAATTTTTTCTTCACTCGCTTTTTACAACAGAAAATAAATGTAGAATCTGTAGAAAAAGTAAGTTTGATAATAACATGTTTTTGTACCTCCCGTAAGTATCAATTATATGCACACATGAAATTACAGAATGCAACAAACATGGTTAATAACACACCTACCTTTGGTTTTATCTGATTACTCAATAATAAAAATGGTTTAGTCATAAAATACAGATTCGATGTTTGACGTAATTTTTCGGTGTCTTTGGTTGAATTTCAAAGTTCTTGTTAATCAAACAATCGGTTAAACATCGTGAATTACTATACTTAGTTATCAAATACATATTTGTTAATTCTATATTCGAATGCAACAATGCTTGTAAAAGAAACTTTTAGTATAACTTAATTAATTTCTCCCACTACACCAAAAAAATGCTTCGGAGTGTGAATAACGAGTAGGCAACAATTATCGGTACAACCAATAGCGGTATCAATAGGTCTAGAGGATTACTATTATTTAAAACTTGAAAGAAATTTGTTAATATAAAATCAAAGATTTTTTTTATTTCATAGCACGTGTCACGCCTAATCTACTGCCGCCATCTATAGCATTTTGTCATTGGACTGATAGTCACTTGATATTCGACTTGAAAAAGAAAAAAATGAGTTGAATACCGTGTTGTAGTGACAGTACGTGCTCGAACTTTGTAGCATTTAGTCTCATTAGCGTTTAGTTGTGTCGTATCATAACCAAAGAGCTGTTGTTTGCTTTCCTTTAAAGCATATTTCAGGTTGTACTAAAGAGAACGTTTAGAGTAACGAACGACAGTTAGCTTGAAGGTTTCTATTATGTTCATTCGTATTTGCAGTAGCTCTTGCGGTTCTATTTTGAACTGTCCAGATAATTGTACAAAAAAAATATACAATAAAAGCAGGATCGCTAGAATCTTTACTAACTTGGAAGAATACCAGCGCTTCTAATGAAATTTATTTTGCTAAGTTATTTTTCGCAAAGTGTTCAAAGTTTATGCGTTCGAAATCCGAAAAGTAGTTACTGGTCAAGAAAATCAAGACCTGTCATGGTGGGAATTTTGAATTTAGAAAGAGTGTTCTTTTGTCTTTTGACAATTTTTTTTTTCAAAGTATGAAATTTAAAAATAAAGATGATTAAAAATAACAATAAAAACACAGCTTTGAAACAATTGGATCAACTTCTAAAGGCGAAAAAGTACTAAGAAAAATATTATTTATCACGGGGTCATAAAACGTTAGCAAATGCTATGCTGCAACAAACAGTTTTATGAATCAACAGTCAACATCCATGGAATACCACTTTTGAAAAAAGTTATGATTAACTTTTCTTCAGTAGTTTGTCATATTAAATTTCTCATAGATAAATGTTCACGCACGTGCCCCGACACGCATTCTGATAAAGCTTTTTTAGTAACACGAGCTCACGAGCTTGAAAAAGTGTTAACGGGATGCCTGTAGCTAGTCTGGATCTGACTTTGAACATTTTTACCTATACATGTAGACGCTCCTTTCTCTATACAAAATGGTGTTCATATTTTTATACTTATGAACTCTAACTTCCTTTTAGTATTGTAGACTTTCTTTTGTAACATAATGTTCGGCATAGCTTTGAATGGTTTATGGTCAGCAGCAGCGGTTTTATTTAATAAACCAGCAAGACATAATAATCAGGTTGTTGTTGAACCACAACGAACAAAATGGAATATGTTTAAAAATCTCGTTTACAGTTCGTTCACAACTCTTATGCCGACAATAGGTGTCGATATAATACGATCTTTAACAGTGAATACAGTTGCATACGAATATGTAAATACTGCTTTATCGTTAGCTGGACTATCACAGTCTCACCATGGTCGTCAAGATTCATTAAATCGCGTTAGCAATAATTCAAAACCAAAAGCATTAAAAAGAAATCAGAGTTCACGTTCAATGTCCAAAAGATATCGTTCTCCTGTTCAAATTGATTTATCCCACACTATAAACCCAATAATAAATGTTTATATTAACAAAAAATCGGCTGAAGACACTTAAACTGACATTTTTCATTTTTTGTTTCTGTTTTTCGCTTTTAGTTATCCAACGTATATATGTATGTATATATTGCTGTTGTATTGACATTCTTCTTTTGACGTTCTTTTTTGTTGTTTACTAGAACTGATCTTTTTGTAGCAACAAGCTGACTTTGTTGTTACTTTAGCAGATATTGAAGAGTATTTGAAGATGAAGTCTATAATTTTTGTTTTCTCATTTTTGTCTGATAAATCGGGATTGCACTTCGTGAGATGAGGAACAGCGATAACAAGACTAAGTTTACTATTGATTTTTCTAAAACTACCAGATTTAATTCTATTTCATGTAATCCACGAATTTATTGTGCTTTTTTTGAGCCATTATACTAGATACATGTTTATATTTGTGATAAAGTGTCGATGAAATATAAAAGAGGACTTTAGAATGAAACCATGTTGACATATCCGGAATTATGTTTTTCTTATTATCATGATGATACATAGCTAATGTATCAACCATAGCTAATGTATCAACTAATGTATTAACTTTTAAAATATTCACATGATGGAAAGTCTTTTCTTATACATACAAATTCTAAATATTTAACGTTAAATTTAAATGTTGATTATTATGGACAAATGATTATTGATGGATATCCGTTGAATGCATTAAAATCGATATTTTGTGTCTTTAATACGTCTGAACTCATTAGATACATAAAAAAATTCTTAACGCCTTCGTATATCTTAAAAGTTAATGCATTTGAGCGTATGAAATTGTTTGTTGTTAACCTTCCTGTTACATTTTTATAGATTCAACCCATTTAAAATTCTTAAAATTTTTTACATGTGCGGGTGAGGGGTTTCAGTTGTTTAACTAAGATTTTTAAATTTTGAGATCGGGTTCGGAATCAGAATGTAACAGCTGGAAGATAGCTCATTTTTCAGAGTAAATATCTTATAGTTTATCTTGTCCTCTTATACTAGCTCCATGCGGGACATAATATTAGCACAATTCAGTCTCTATTTTAACCATCTTATATCTGTAAATCTATCAAATATCGGGCGTCTCCGAATTTTGTATGAGGTTTCATTGTCACGGTACAGATTTGTAATAACTGTAAGTCTTAATTCAATGTTAAAAATAATTCAAATAATTTAATTTTTCCAAGTAGCAGTTGTTATTTTTTTAGCCAAACGCTTTTCAGGCATGTCACTGCAACGATTTCAAATCACTTATCTCTAAAAGAAATTTTAATTGAGATAAGACACAGTAATAATAATCTATTCAAAAAAAAGTGAATCATCGACCAATAAAGACAATGACTCGAATTAAACAACAAGAAAAGGATAAATAAGACGTCGACCAAAAAAGAAGAATAAAAATAAAAGGTAAATAAAAGACAAAATAGAACAAAGAATAAAACCAACACGGGCTATCTGACTATTAACAGGATTACTTAGTTGCCAGAACACACTTTATACAAACATTCTAAAAACTCAAGAGGTGGTGAAAGACAAGAATAACAAGGCACCAACAGTAGAATATCTAACATTGAATTATCTACAAAAATGAATGTTTAGACGGGGCGATAATTAGAAACATCGCCAAGAGTGCTTTTTTATGAGTAGGACAATAGATTAAAATGAATTAAGTTTGATTCAATTTCCGAAGTAAGCATACCCAACATCCTATATTGAGAAATCTAGGTGTGCATTCATTTCTAGCAAATCCTTACGGATAGAGGATAGAGGTTAACTTTGCAGAAAAGCAAGCAGAGCAATAAGAGGTAAAACCATCGACTGTAATCATGAGTTTCTTCGGATTTACAAATCTTTATTTTTAAATACTCAAAAAGTAAACAGAAAAAGATCCATATATAATTGAACAAAAGAGACAGATGGAAAAATTGGACGTAAAAATAAAAGATCTTGAAAAATTAGCAGAATAGATTTCGGAAAAAAATAAAGATAGAAATGATCTTCTACAGTAAAATGTCACGTCGTACGTGGAATGAGGCGCTCTTATGCAACAGTGGAAACTAAATAAAATATAAATGTAACCACATGGGAATTAAATTCAATAGATTGCTCATCATTTGATGAATTCGTTCGTTGATCATCAACATCACCTTTGCTCAATTGCCCACGTTTTTTTACCACCATGGTTCTGCTCATATAGATATGATTACAAAGAATACTCATGTATACATGCAATTGATTTAACGATGATGTGGGACACAAGACCTATTCCATAACTTATTGGTAAATGAAGAGAAAGAGGAAGGCGAAAAAAAATTAAATTAGCATTATAACGAGACTAGAAAACTGAACTTGTTCTCGTTTTGTTTACATTTGTGCCATATTCTTGTAAATAACAATGCGTTGCAAAATGTTTTTTGCATTGAAAAATTGTCTTGTCAAAGACTGCACTGTGCCGAAGGTCGAATGTAAGCGGGTGAGAGAACTTTTGCTATTAATTAATTAATTATTTCAAGATCTTTTGTGTAGAATAAAAATATAAATAACTTTTTCCGAGATCTTCCATACAGAAATGCTTAATTGACATTTTCTCGAGATCTTTTCTGTCTTTTTTTTCTTTCCGAGATCATTTCTGATTTTACCCGGAAAAGTTTCTATTTTAAACAAATAAAGGAAAAATATCTCTCTTGAAAAGTGAAAAGAATGAAGGCAATCAGTTTTTTGATTGATTGAGTTATATTTTAGTAGTCACAAGTAGATGATAGATAGTGAAAGCAAAAAAAGGAACACAAATATACATCTTTACATAAATAAAAACAAAAGCATGCTACTGGGAAGTCAAAAAAAGTTCTGAAAACCTATAAACTTAGCCACCTTATTTTAAAACGATTAAACTCAAGATAGTTCTTGAGCTTTGTTTTAAACGACTTTATTGTGGATGTTCTGAAAAGGCAGAATTAGCTATGTAGATTTGGTTAGCCCTTGTTATTAGTAACTGGTGTAATACTTTGTTTATTAAAAGATTTTCCTTTTAATATTCTATTTAATCAATTCTATTACAATGTTTCATTCTTCTCTCATTTCTCAAGTAGTCACATTTCGAAGTGGATAATAAAGAAGGAAAAGAGACATTATGTAAGATTTATTATATTTTATAAATTATATTATTAAAAAAATCAATATTTCATTCTTCTCCATCTAACATCAGCAGACGCTTCGCTATTGGTTTTGCAGTTGTCTACAAAGATAGCTGCTACGATAATTAATGTCAATATATTATAAACAACAAAATAATAAAATAATTGTTCTCTCTTCAAGTCAACATTATGACGATGTTATACAGGAAACAGTATCAACATTAATTTCATCCAAAAGATTTTGATTTTTTTTAAAAAAATTTGAGCTAGAAATACGTGAACTGATTTTTCTTGTACCCTCGTTTAAAACTGTTTTCGTCATGTTATTTTTCCATTTTATTTTCTTTATATTCTTAAAAAAAGGAATGAAAAGGATTTCTTTATAACTTTGTCTAACTGACGATGTGTTTTATTTAACAAGTCAAATTTGGGAGTTAAACAACTTTAAAAATCTCCGGAAGTGTATTATAATTATATATACGTTCAGGTATATACAGGAAAAAAACGATCTTTGATATGTAAATCTATCAAATATCGGGTTTGTTTAATAATCTATTTAAAGAAAAATGTTTATTCTTAAAACTTAGACGTCTCCGAACTGTGTTAAAACCTTATAATTTTTTAAATAACAAGAACCAATTGTCAAATGCATCGTGTAAGTATATTATTACTGATATCAACTTGATTAAACGATTATTTTGTCCTGTTTTATGGATTTATTCTCTTGTACACTCTTAGCAACACTAAAACGTGTATTCAATAAAGTCAATAAAAAATAGAAGATTTTCTATTCAGAGAAATTAGTTATATTGAATTGGCAAAGTACAATTTTGTCCTATTTGAAATCTTTCGAATATATACGGAATTTTTCTTAAATAATCTGCTTTTCACTTAGTAATTCAGTTTTAGTTCAAGTAACAAATTGTGAATATACACAGTAATAACATTACATTACTATATTTATAAATTGCATTGCTTCTTTTCTCTAAATTATAGTGAAGTTTTAATAAGAGAACTGTTTCCGTCATTCTCTTATTCTTTCTGTGTGTCTATTTACCAATGTTTTTGTTTGATGCAAAAAATTTCCGTTGAATACATTAAAATCGATATTTTGTATCTTTAATACGTCTGAACTCATTAGATACATAAAAAAATTCTTAACGCCTTCGTATATCTTAAAAGTTAATGCATTTGAGCGTATGAAATTGTTTGTTGTTAACCTTCCTGTTACATTTTTATAGATTCAACCCATTTAAAATTCTTAAAATTTTTTACATGTGCGAATGCATAAAAACAATTTTTTTGTCCATTTAATTTCGATTCGATTGAATTCGGATTACTTTAATGCGTTCACAGAAAGTTAATATATTCAAATGTGTGAAATCATTTAACGTATTCGAATATATTAAAATAATTTACTATGAGACTAAAACGCGTTTTTTTGTCAGACTAATGCATTACACAACCCATTTTAATTCATTTTAACGCACTACTAACTTTTTAATCGATTCAAACTTTCTCGTTTACATTTAGTATGCTAAATTTAGCGCATGTAAACGTATTAGAAGTTTTCTTAAGTATGTAAGCATGTAAGTTTATTAATATTTAGTGCTGTTAACTGCATTAAAAAATAGTTAACACATGAAGAGGACATTTTTGGTATCGAAAAAATTCATTGGGTATTTAGTTCTCATTTGTTGCGTTTATGTTCGGATAAATCTCAGTTAAGATATCGAGTATAAAGAGATAAAAAGAGGATAATGAAATCGGTCGACTTTCCATATGATTTAGGATATTTTGCGTAGTGCCTGTGACTAATTCTTGTAGATTCTACCGACTGAGTATTAATAAGCTAACCAGACAAGTATAGACAATTTTTGAGTTTCGAATAATGTTGCGTCTCCATTACAAGAAAAAACGAGTCTACCAAATAAATTTTATTCTTTACGTTTGTTAACTGTCACTGGAAAACTTTTTCAATTCAACATATAATTGTTGTTTTTTCTTGAATCGTTTATTCAGTCACGCAGGCAGTTGAATTATAATCCAACACATAATCGAAATTTATCCTATCATAAAACCGGTGTCATACCGCAATCATCAAAACTTCTGTCTCCAGTTTTACCAAGACAGCATAAATATGAATTAAAACAACGAATTTGGCCGAAACAAACTGTTGAATCTTGGTTCTCACATGCAGCCATTGATGGTAGATCATTTGAAAGGACGATAGAATCGTCTCTTAAAAGTTGAGCACTATGTATACAATTGTATGTATTTGTAGATCGACGTGCCGTTTATAGTTTTTTAAATACTCTATATGATGATGAAGTACGAAACTCAGCTAGACAACCGCAGCAGTTTTCGAAAAACAGATTTTTAAGTCATACAAACAGTCATTATCCTCGTCAAAATTCACAAACCTCAACTAGTCGTACCTCAAAAAATGATCTTGGAGAAATTTTAGAATCATTAGAAAGGTATGTTAACCTTATAATAGACCTAAAAATGTGTCAACGTTTATATTCAGAATGGTATTCGAAAATTTTTCTATTGACACAAAACAGTGCATATGTACTTTATGCTATTATTGTAAATGTTATTTGAACGTTGACAAAGTCTCTCTGATATATATATTTTGAATAGCTGAAAATAAATAGGACAACCTTATCCTACCTAATTACGCAGATCCTTAGTAACCACTATTATTCTTTTGTTATAGTGTTCATCCAGCGTCATCTATTCAAGATAAATATGTACAAACAAATTTGCCAGAAATTGTTAATAACAATAGTAAAGTACAATCATCGTCTCACTTGAGACGATTCGCAACATCATTTGATAAACCTATAGAGACATCAATCATCAATGATAATAATAATGACAATATTGACAACTCCAAGAACGAGACGAAAATAAATAATAGAGAGACAGCACCAAGATATTTATCCAAAACATGGCGAGTGATAAATCCTCGAGAGAACGTTGAAAGTCAACATGCACCAGATGAAAATATTTCATCTTTTTTTATGCCAACAAAAAAAGTTTTTCCCGAATATTTTTTTATTCATCCGGATTGGTATTAGGTAAAAATATTCTAAATTAATATACGCTTTTTTGGTATTTAATATTGTGATATTAATATAAACAACGAGAAAACTTTTCAAAACTTTGTATATTTAATAGGGGACTTGCAACAAGTATCATTTCTTAAATTTTGTCAAGTTTCGATGTCCTCTGGGCGATGGGGATTTTTCGACATGACGCATCCACTAGGATTATTTTGTTTTTTTATCGGGTCAATGGATAACTCAGATCTGGATATTCACCCCTTTTCTGGTAGCTCCACTCATTATTTTTTTTATAACTCGGTGATAATACGGAAGTTAAGATTTAAATTATTTGTGTAAACTCATAATAACATTCTCTAGCTGTTCCTAGAGAATGGTAGGTATATACTGTATAGGTCAGGTTTTACGTTCAAAACTCGATCCCAAGTTGGTCGATATTTTAAAAATTATATATCTCAAAAACTAAACAACATTAGCGGATGGTTCTTTCACCAAATTCAAGAGCAGTTTAAATTTGCAGCAGCAGAGCAGTTAAAGGTTGACACTGCTTGAACTCTCATGTAGAAAAAATTTCAAGAAGTTTTAAAAAAATACAGCCATTCTTGGCCATCACAGTCAAAATAAATATCGCATAATCCCTTCTACATTTAGCCTCTCGAATAAACATTTCTAGAAAGAACATATATTAATCCCCTTTTGCTAACTGCACTATCAAGCGACTAAAAAAGTTGTATGTTCCATTCTGTTGGTATATTAATCGTTCTTTAAACACC